>JADGJL010000205.1:0-32069 GCA_027600665.1 Irineochytrium annulatum | reverse complement strand
TCATATATGTGTTTGAAAACTGCACTTTACAACGCAGTTCCACGCTCAAAAGCAGCCTTAATTTCGGCCGTGTGTTTGTCATAAGCCCTCGAAATCTTTTGGTTGAACCGCATATTCCGTTCGTTGATGTACGTGCTAAAAACGTGTCAGTGAGAACAAACAACAAAGGAAGCCGCACATGTCGTCGTCCTCGTTGTGTCTCCGCCTTCTGGAGAAGTTCTTGCGCTTCTCGACGTCTTTCTCGATCACTTTGACCAGCTTGTCCACCACCTTGTCCGACGGCTTTGCGTGCGCGGCGGATGCATGGGTGATAGCTTTGGCATCCCGATAGAAGCCCTCAATGGCCGTGCTGGAGGCCGGCCCGGCAATTTGATCGTCGTCTTCGGCCTCACGTCGCTGCTCCTCGTATTCCCGTAAATTCGGCTTGATCTCCTTAACCATCTTTTTGTACTTTTTGGCCGCTATCTGCGCATAATCTGAACAAAAATGCCAGCTAAGCCAGCGCTTTCCCAGGAATTACGTAACAAGCAAAATCGCTAACTTACCGGTGAATCCTGTATCCGCCCTCTTTGCCTTCGACTTCTCCTTCTTCTCGTACCGCTCCACGTCCTGAACGCTGTAGTTCATCGCCCGAACCCGTTCGTAGTCCATTCCCGCTTCCTCAGCGTCCAGCCTCATCTTCTCAATCTCGGCCCCACGACGCTTCTTCTCGGCCCTTGCCTCCTCCCGCGGATTCCGCTTCGAGTTTTGGTGCTCCTTCAGAACGTCCTTCCGGTTCGCCTCTTTAGATTGATCCTGCGACCCGGGCGGGTTTTAACATCTTCGTCGCAGACCTCAATCACCCACCCGCAGTCGACTTAGCATCTTCAATCTCTTCGCCCGATCGCTGGTGCTGGTCGACGGCGCCTGCTCGCTGCTGCTGTCGTTGTCTGGGTCCATTTCAGTGCACTTGACAATTCTCGATCTAGTGGCGCTGAGCCCCTCCACTTCCGCCTTTTACCAACGCCGGCCCAACGTTTGCCGCCCAAATGAAGAGGAAGTGGTCAGATGCGGGCCACGCCGTGGGTTCCAGCTGTGGCGATGACGAGTCAGGGTTCCTTGATAGTGGTTTTGGAGGTGCAGTAGATGATGGAGATGGCTCCATGCCTTACCTGGAGATGGAGGATGAGCCCGAGATGCTTCTTGACACGATCGTTAGCTTCTCTACGGAGGACCCTGGGGAGAATGCGGTCAACGACGAGGAGGAGGAGTCAACCACGATTGAAGATTCGTGCAGCATACGAGGTGAAGAACCACCTGTGGGTGAGGAAATGCCTTTGGACGAAGGGGCACCGCTGGAAGAAGAGCCACCATTTGATGAGGAATGGGGGCCATTGAATGATGGTGTCGACAGCACGGCTGACGCGGTTGGTCGGAAGGAAGCTGTCGTAGACATGTCGGAAGGCGTTACCCGAGACGAAGGCAAAAGACAAAAAGGCTCTAAGCGACCGTGTCCCTGGTACAAGCGAATACCCGGCACTGGCATTATTGTCGACGCGTTTAATTACGGAAAGATTGAAGGATGCACATCGTATTTCTTGAGGTAGGTACAGAAACCACATGCCGATGGTGCTCGCGCTTACCTGTATAAGTCACTTTCACTCAGATCATTACGGCGGTCTGTCCTCTACATTCTCCGGGAAGATTTACTGCTCAAAAGTCACACGTAACCTCGTCATCATGCAGCTCCGCGTTAAACCGGAGTTCGTCATAGAATTGCCAATGAACCGCCCCGTGGACGTCGACGGCGCCGAGATCACTCTTATCGACGCCAACCATTGCCCTGGCGCCGTGCTGTTTATTATTCGGGTGGGCGGGAAAGTCCACCTGCACACGGGCGACTTCCGCTACGACCCCGGTATTCACGCGACACACCCAGCGATTCAAAGCATCCCTTGCTTCGATTCGGTGTATTTGGACACGACGTACTGCAAGCCGGCGCACTGCTTCCCACCACAGTCGGCCGTTATTAAGGCCATATGCGACGTCGCGGTGGGTATGTGCACTCACCAGAGGGCGTGCAAGGAGATCGTTAGCGGCGCGTGGTTGCCACCCGGTGCCGGCGTGACGAGGACGCGATCGAGCATGGTGGATGTCATGCAGAACTGGCTGTCGGCCGCGCCGAGCTTGTTTCGGCCGGAGCCGAGGAAGAGGAAGGAGACGTTGATTGTTGTGGGGACGTATTTGATCGGGAAGGAGCGGGTGTTCAAAGCGATAGCCCAGTCTATCAATTCCGCCGTCTACGTTGACAAGCGGAAGCGGAAGATTTTGCAGTGCTTAGAGGATGATGCGTTGAACGACATGCTGACCGACGATCCGCTGGCCGCGAACGTGCATGTGGTTGGGATGGGTCAGCTGAAGAAAGAGGTGATTTGTTTCACGGGAAGGCGAAGAATTTTAGTTGACACATTAGATAGGATCTGGTTGCTCGTCTGAAATCCTTTGCTTCAAAGTTCGACCGGGTGCTGGCTGTTCGGCCCACCGGTTGGACATATCGGCCGGGAAAGAAGATGGAGGAGTCCAATTTCACGCTGCTCTCCCTTAAACCGACCTATCATGACTCGAACGTCACTGCCATCGGCCTCCCTTACTCCGAGCACTCAAGCTACGCCGAGTTGAGGGCCTTTGTGAAAGACGTAAAGGCCGTGTCCTACATCCCCACAGTCAATTTAAATCAAGTTGCGGCAATGAATGCCGCCATCAAGTCTTTTATCTGTCAATGAGTGTAAATATAATATATGGGCCGATGGGAAATCAGCTTTTAGCGCTGGCGTTTGGAATGATCAAGGTGTTAGCCATTTTTCTTCTTCAGGACGCCGGCGTGCTCGTTTTTCAAGTCCCCAGCTGTCCTATGCAACCATCTCAAGCAGTACAATCTGATACCGCTACAACCTCAAATCCGCGCATCAACCTCTTTATATCATTACCATACGTAAAAAGTCCAGATCTTGAAGCCGCATCCTTTCTGGTCCCCTCCTCTTTCCACTCAAATATCCGCCCCTTTCGTATTGGTCGCCAGGAAGAAATAGTAAAAGGACGAGAAGTTTCCGTAGGCGGAGTCGGACGGTGTCTCCATTGTAACTGGAGGCTTGCGTTTGCCGTAGTAGAAGAAACAGTTCACGCAAGTTTGTGGCCGTATTAATGATGGTGTGGCGGGCCTGGACATCCATTCTGCAAGTTCCAACACCCTAACTCCTCCCCGTCGGTACAGCTTCGGCCAATAAGCAACCGGACGCGACGGGGCGACGGGAATAGAAACGGAGCGAGCGGACGAACGTGATGTAGAGCTGGGGCCGTTCGTCCATGTGCGACCACGCCGGATGTCAACATCAGCCAGGATCGTTTATTTCGACCCAAAACGGTTTTTTTTTCTTCTCAGCATCTATCCATTTTTTCTCTTCGTCGGCCGCGTTGGCTCTGCCGCGCTTGGAGGACGTCGTGATGATTTTGATGGTAAGCGTTCCTCTTCATCTCTCCGCGACTCCACTCTCCCTTCCTCCCAAGAAAAGTGGCACATTGCATTCGGTGTCGCGACATGGCGACATAGCGACACTCCCGGTGATGAGGAAAAGTATAGGGACAAAAGAGATCTATGAGATCGTTGCTTATTTATCAAGGTGAACAATCCCTGAGGGAACAGTGCAGCTGTGAGAGGAAGATTTGGAAGGACCCCTGACAAACTGGAACCGTTTCTGCATGACGAGGTCGTGAGCTAACGTTTCTTTTTCTTCCTTTCGCTTAGTGAGTTCCAGTAAAGATAACCAGTTGTTGGAAGACTTTTACAGCCGGAGTTGTCGCTGGGGGACCGTAGGATGCCATGGTAAGAACGTGGTTTATTCCTTGGCATCGTTGCGTAGGCTGTGGCCGAGCTTTGCCCTGATGTTTGTCGGTGAGCTTGGTCATGCCATTGTCGAAAAGCCGGTGATTTGACTTGTTGAAACTGCTCTATCCTCGGTTGCCTTCCGTTTTTTTTTCTTCTTTTTTGGCGAGCTAGTAATATATTTCTGCTTCCACCGTTTATGCCTTGTCATCGTCGCTTAACTCATGGACTCGAGTGTATGTTTCTAACCATAATAAATAGTTTTCGCATTAGCAGTTTCCTCATGATTGAGCGTTGCGTGGTTGGTGGTATTTCCACTGGCATTCAACCCTTGTAAACGAGCCGAACTCAGAGAAGCTTCTTCAGCCCGTTTGTGTCTGAATTCGCCCCTCGCGATTTAGAAGTAAAGGTTCTGCTCCTTTGCCTCAGGAATCGACCGCACAGCCAAACGTGCCGCGGCCCGCGGCCAACTCGAAGACTTATAACCCGAGCGCGGGACGCCGGCAGGGCCTATTTCACCCGCGATCCGTTCATACCGCTCCTCGAACACCGCGATGGGCTCGACTCTGACCTATTCGTCGCAGACGCCATGCTCGGTGCATCGGCGAGCCCGATCGGCTGCCTCGCAACTGCTCCTGGCCTCTTTGATCCCCCAAGTCCTCTCGCAATCCGATCCGACACAGACAACGCCGTCACCGTCGCTTGGTCCCGTCCTGACCCCCACGACGACGGCGACCGCCGACCCCGCGATCCTGTCGCAGCTAAACTATGCTTCAATCAGTCTGATCGAGTTTCTGGAGCAGAAGGACGGATGCGCTTTTGTCTCGGATCTGGGGGCGCAGCCGAGTCTGGATATGGCCGCACTGTGGCTCAGGGCCATCTTCCACGATGGTGGGACGTGGGATCCCGTCGCGCTAACAGGGGGTTTGGATGGGAGTCTTGTGAATGAGCTTGTGAACAGCACAGTGAATCTCGGACTGGCTGGGAAGGCGCTGGCTTCAAAGTAGGTGTCCTCAGGAAGAGCGTTTTATTACGATGGATCCGTTCGTAGTGATTTTTAACAACTTGAAATCAACTACAGTATTGTTGCCCACGGTGCAGGTAACACCTTCTCACACGGCTTCAACGATCTCTCCGACGCCGATTGCATTGCTCTCGGAGCCCACGTTACCCTCGCCCACTGCGGTGGCCCCAACATCCCCTTCCGCTACGGCCGCACCAACGTGCCCCTCGGAACCCAGGACGACGTCGCCCTCCTCGCCTCTAACGACTCCGCACCCCTCGCGGACCTCCTCCCAAGCTTCTATCGCATGGGACTCACGAAGCTGGATATGCTCATTCTCGTGTCCGGCTCCCACTCCCTAGGCGGTGCACACGCTGCCATCACGCCCTCGGCCACGAACAAAACCTTCGCGCCCTTCGACACAACGCCCCAGATCTTCGACAACGACATCTTCGTCCGCATGACGCGCGGCGAGTGCCTCCTGAACGTCGACTGCCAGCTCATGAACGACCCGGACCTCCACGACTCCATTCGGCTGTTCGCGTCGAATCAATCGGCCTTCTTTGACGCGTACGTCGTGTCCATGACCAAGATGCTCGAGTTCAACGCGAACGTGACGAATCTAAGCCCGGCGTATCAGCTGAATATCATGGGCCATGCGTTCATGTACGACACGAACGTGAGCTTGGGCGTGCCGGCGGTGGCGACGAGCGGAGGGGCCGGCGTTAGTGTGACGGGGTCGGTCACGAGTACGGCGGCGAGCGTCACGGGCGTCCCGCTCAGTCAGACGACGGCATCGAGCAGAAGCGCCGGCGCGAAGGGGGTTGGGAGTGGATTGGGCTGGGTTGGAGTTGCTGTCGGATTGGCCATGATGGCGGCCGGTTTGTGGACGATGTGAGAAGGGAGCAGGCCGCGCGATTTTCAGATAGGGTTGGGGTGAGGGATTTCGGCTTGGAGAGGCGTTTCTTTTGAAGGTTGTCTCTCCATCCCCGGAGCATGGCCCGCATATTATAGCCTGTACAAGTGCCCTCTCATCGGTCCACTAGGACAATTCGTTATTCCTATCGCAAGAAGTTACTCTCTCTCACTCTCTGCCGGTGTGCTTTGAACCTTTACTACGTCTTCGACTTATTTCCTTCGTAAATCGCATCCTGTGCTTATGATCAACATATACTGCCTAATTTAAACTTCACTTTTCTTGTCAAACGACGTTTTGGTGTTGCCGCCGGGTGTGAAGGTATGTAGCTTACTTCGTACAGTTGCCTGTCATATAAGCCACAATGAAACTGCATTTATTAACTTTTAATGACAAGAAATTTTAATTAAAATTTCGTTGCATGCATAAGGTATTATACACGAGCACGTTTACCAAACAAACACATTCCTATCAAATATTTTTATACCATCCTCCGACCGGAAAGAAGCATGTGATCATTCGGTCGCTGATGACATTAGCATCTAAAGGAAAATACATTTCGTTAACTGGGACCACTCCGTGATTGACTTACCGCAAGGTTCAATGTCACACTCCTCAAATAAAAGATCAGTAAACGAGGCCACAGGCTTTGGCTTAAGGAAACACTCCTTGCGGCATGCGCCGACGCTGATAAGGTGGTCCAGAATGTCGTTTAACTCCACAGTGTTCATGGCCGGAGCCATTCGTTTTTGTATCGTGGCCTTCCGGGTAAAATTATATTTCAAATCTGTGCCAACACGTTTAGCACGCAAACGACTTACAAAATATATTCCGGGCTTGTCGAGAATATGGCTAAATATCGCCTCGCAACACTGGGAGAAGACAGGCTGCATGAACGCGCCATACATATCGTACCATAACCTTCCCGACATTCGGTTGTAGGAGTGCCCGTCGGACGAAGCGATGTGTCCCATGATACTTGGGCTCCCGTCGCGAGAAATAGTGGTCACCATCCAGGCATCGCGGTGCTTACCGGCAACGTACCGAATTGTATCGATCCCCACCGCGACCGCGTCCACGATTTGTGGTGACGACGTTTTTGTCCAGCGCCTTAAATTCTCCCTAATTACCGTATCGCGTACATTGGGGAAGTGCGTCTTTGTTGAGTAAGAAACTACACCAAATAGAAGGTTTTGGTACCTTAATGTCTATCAAAGTTACGCCCGACTCGCCCGATTCTATTATAAAGGCAAGGATTTTCGCGGAATCGTCGTCGGAAGCAACATCAAAAGTGGCCGAATCCGCGTCTCCTGCATCACACCGCGGGCGCTTCTTTACCGGCTCATCATCATCGGCATTTTCTCGTTGCCGCCTTTTCAGAATACCATCTCGCTGACCCTCCTGAAGAGAGAAGCGAAGCCCTGGCTGAACGTCTTTACCTGTATAATTGCTTAGATCACGGCGCTTAAAATATAAGAACCTTCTCTATGTGACGCCGTGACCCAATCAAACGTCACGGTAATGTCTTGTGCAGTTAAATGGTCAACGAGGACGCAAACAAGTCCACCGTCGGATGTATTATCGCCTATCTCAATCGGCCCCAACATCAAATCGTTTTCGCAACTACGTACTTGCCGCACGAAGTTCTCGAAGAAACGGCCAATAATTGCTTGCGCGTATCTACCACGAGTTTAGACTTGTACCAGAAGCGAAGGAATACCGCTCTGAAAGCGCGAAACCCCTTCCTGGCAATGCGCGTTCCTTCGCAGGTTTTTTCGACTTCACAATAGTGCCACTCGCCTTTAATCCTTCCAGACCCTCCTCAATGGTCTTGGAAGGGAATGCCGCAATCACTTTATAAGCGGACTTCGCGTTGTATCTGCGTTCAGGCGTCTCCAGAATCATCTGCAGTGCCGATGTGAACTTCACAGGTAAGGGGTCTGTACTCTACCTTCGCGGTCATAGCAAATGAGGCATGTGTTATAAGCTTTGATGATGGCGGGTCGCTGACACGGACATCCAAGAAATCCTCGCTATATTGATTGGCATCGATGGATCGGGGAAATAACAAGGCAAGCTTTGCTCGGACGGAAAGTTTGTCGTCTAGTTGTATATCCACCGGCTCCGCCGCACCTTCGCCTTGGGCAATGTTGATTTGATATATGCGATGGAATTCGGCGACCGACTTCGGGAGATATTGTACCGGTAAATCTAACAGAGGATCCCTGTTGCTAAAAGGATGTTAGATATCAAAAATCAAAACAATGACAAACCTTGTCTCCTCTGTTGCAGGCCCAGTACTTTCCGCTAAGCTTGCAGCGGAGAAGTTAGCAATAAAAAATTCCACAATAGGCTTCAAATCAAGGCGCTTAGGATCAAACTTCCTTGCAGGTGGGAGCTCGAAAGCTTTCCTTTCCAACCCTATATCCACAACTTTGACCGACTCTGCAATCATTGCTTTCACTCGATTCTCGTTAGCTGGCGTCCTGCACATGAGATCCATACGACGCCGACATAGTTCCCCTTTCCGGTCCAGAAACGCGGCAATTGGAATCCACGAGAACGAAAGGCCATGATTGGTAAGACACCGCATCGCAGCATACGCGAAAATCAACAGGTGGTCTTCGTCGGGTGTCCACTTAACGCGCACACGCCGTGGCGGATCTCGGCGTTTGCGGGGAGCCAGCACAACTTCATCGGTAGTGGACATTCTGGACTTAATAATAGCATCCCTTGCGCGCTTTCTCCCTCTAATATTCCTTTCTATCACGGCTGGATCATTGCTCTGCCCTCCCGAAGAAACGCCAGGATCAGCTTCAGTTGCAACCGCAGCCGTTTTCCTTGCCGTTTTCGCGGTTTTCAGCGTTCTCGCTTTCATCCGTACAATCCAATTTTGTTCAACGCGGTAAAAGTAGTATTTGACTCGGGAAATCGGAATATCAGCTTTTTTCGCTATATCTTGTACAACCAACTCGTTTGCTAAGGGAGTTACGCCGCCAGTTCGGTTGACATATGTTTCCAAAACTCGCCTCTGCGCATTCGTAAATGGGAAGATGATGCGCCAATTTCGTAAATTGAGAAAGTAGCGCCGAGTAGCATCGAGGTCGGGGTCAGTAGGGATCCAAGACTTGGATGGGGCGGGCATCTTACGCCCTTTCTTCCTACTTCTATCTTGAGACTCCATTGAAGCCAGATGCTCAAGTTGAAGCCAATACTCCTTGAGGGTCTCGCTTGATTCGAGAACAAAATTTCGAAGAAGCGGCATGCTGGCTTTCCGATAGTCGTAAAGGGGAATCACGCGATTCAAGTAAAATATTGTCGGTCGCGGGGCCTTAACTTCAGTAGTCTCCCCACTAGGCACAGCCGTAATTATGTTCAAGGACTTCATCATCGATAAGAAAAAGTAGATCGACTCCCGAAAACGTCTTGTCATCACAGCATTGCGCAGCTCCTCACAAAGCTTTGCTATCGGAGTTCGTAGCTCTTCCGAATTGTCCGCAAGGATATTCTCGACCAGGTCGGACTGCCCAGACATCCCTACAATCTTCAGATAAAAGCCGAACGGCATGTCAGTCAGAAGGTCGAGAACGCGGAATATCATTTTGGGTCGTCCGGATCCCGTTCCGTCCGCCCTTTCGCGTTGAACGCAAAAATCGTAAACCCATTCGTGGAACATCTTCAGTCGAAGCATCCCAGCAGAAATATACCCGTACTTCTTTGAAGCCACTTGCCACACCGAGTCTGGGCCCTGCACCTGTGGTAATTTTCTTTTCTTCGACGGCTTTGGTGTTGATTGACCTAACACTTCTGACCGGTCATCTTCGGACTGTGCCAGCGACGACGTTCCAGTTTTAGCTTCTCCCTTAGCTACCATTCTTTTGCGCCGCGCCTGTTCGTCCCATCTTTCAACTTCCAAATCACGCTCAATCTCCACTGCCGGCATCGGGCCTTTGACTTGCGCGAAGATTGACCTCTCTCGCAGCATCTTGATAAAATCTTCCACTTCTTTGCTGGACGTATCTACGTCTGAACGAAGCAGTAAAGTTTTTGTAACCAAAGATCCGTTCAGTTTCGGAATTGAGACGGTATGGATTTTGAGCAGTCCGTCGGCTTCCAGCGAGCGGGCCGCGCGCATTATAGTTCTTTTATCAATCTCATATGTCGACGGCATGTAGTTTTGGTAAGCCCTGATTAGATTATATGACATTTCGAGAATAGGTTGGGACTCCAAAAGCTTTGCGAGCGTTTTTTTCCGGATCTCGGGGGTCGCGGTTTCATTTAGGGGGCCTGACGGTTTATCTAGCAAAGAATCTTAGCACTGGAGGATGATGAACTTCTGACCTTGTTTCCGTCCTCCCCCCAGTGAGACCGCGACCGAACTTCCCGAAAAGTACGGACGTCGCATGAGTTCGTCTCTGTTCTCGCCAATATCCTCCTCCCCGACCTCTTCCTCGTTTTCCCCCCAAACCTCGTCCTCATAAATTGACACGTCGTCGTCGAGGTCTGTATAGTTCTGATGCGTCCCATTTGCCGCGCATCTTTCAGAACAAAACTGCTTTCGTCAAATCATACGTCAACTTTGATTATCACTTACCCAATCACCTTCTGGGATTTCTGACAACTGAGGTTTTAAACAATATAGATGGAATCCACGATCACAGCTATCACAAAGGAGCATATTGTCGTCGTCTTCTTCTTTTTTGCACTCTTCGCATGGTATAGCGTCGACAGGTTTTGTCTTCAAGGCGCCTTCTGCAGGCATGCACTTAATAAAAAAATTGATTAATGCGCATACCAACCAATGGCCTTCTGCCTTTCCCTTTTCGCCAATCTGGGTCTTGGAGTCCGCGAGGCACTCGTTTCATTCTCGCCGTCGGCGTCTCTAGTCACCGGAACAGGGCGCCGCGGCTTGGAGTCCCATCCCGTCCTCTCGACCACCTTCGGCTGAGCGAGTTCGAGCGAGCTCGCAGCCCTCTCCATGTGGTCAGGTGGGTCGGGTAGTGCCAGACGTCTCGCCACCGCCGCCTCGTAGCTCTCAGTAGAGAAATACCGGTACCTTTTCTCCCGCCCGGAAAACTCGTTTTCAGAACGAATCGGAGCTGGGGCATCTGTTGCCGGCTTCAAGAGTCTCTTCAATATCTTCTCCATCACTCGGTTGGCCATGTTGTTCAGAGATCGCATTAAAACCGAGGACGTAGCGCCTTTGTCTCCCGAAAGGCATATCAAACGGTACACCTGATATTCGATCGGCAAATCGGCAAGCACACCTCCTTCTCCGAGGATTTCACTCAAATCCGGGTCGTTTTGCCGCTTCTGCAGGTAACGTGCTTTCGCACCGGAGGTGATTTCAAAGTTTCCTTGCTCGACGACGAGAGGGACATATCGTTTAATGAGCTTAATGCATCTGTCGTAGCCAGCCTTCTCGTTCTGCTTAGGCACGTTCACTTTCTCTATAAAACCGCCGTTGGTCAAGTAGGTAAGGATACGGTTGAACCATCTTCGTTCGTATTTCGTCGGGTCTTTGCCGTTGAACTATCAATGTAATTAGAGAGTGGAACCAGATGTAATTCTAACCAGGATGTCAATCAAATCGCGGGCGATCATCGCATTATTCTTCGCAGTTGACAGAAGAAGGGTTATTTTCTGCTTGACATTTTCCGAGTGATAAGATACGCCTTTCTCCCATCGCGGAGCATGGTCTCCCTCCTGCTCGCATCTGCCCGAATTCTCCACAAGCCGGTCAATGTCGAGGTCTCCTTTAGAATCACCCTTTTCGGCATCACCCTCATTGTGCGTTCGCATGTACTCCAGATAGTTCGCATCCACAGCTGCGAACTTGCGTAGCATACAGAGATTCGTGAAAGTTCCTCTGACGATGACGGGGAACTTCACGCTGCACATCTGATTTAGAAACCACCAGTGCCAAAAAGAAGGAACAACATTAGCTTCCGCACGCAGAGGGTCTTCACATAATGGAATAGCGATCTTGTGAAAGTCAGAAAAAAAGGCCTCGTTCCAATTCCACCTAGGATCAATCTTCAAATCCTTCGCCAAGTCCGCCGCAGTTGCACCGCGAGCTCTCGCTTTCGCAACGGCAGCGAGAACACTGTAAGGAACATCCCCGAGTTTCATAGTTGCCTGGCGACAATTGAGAAAAGTAGAAAGTGAGATCGTGATTTTACATCTCGAAGCCCCAAAGCAAGACGAATCGCTTCATCCGTGGCTCGAATTTTAAGCTTGTCCCCGTATTGCTGCTGCAGAGCCGACGGCAAGACGGCTTGTATCGACCGCCGGAAAGCAGTGCCTTCTTGCGAGATGTCGCCATCATCGTCCTCCAGAACAAACTGTAACTCAGGATGGTTGACTAGCCACGGCCACATGAAATCCTTCAAAGTATCAGCTTAGAAAGTTAAGTTATTTCTGGGTCCAAGGATAAAAAGACACAAACAAATAATAAAAGAGAAAAAAAGAAGCTGCCGTACCAGGGGGAGGATTAGATTCCCGGCGAATACTCCAGCCGGATCCTTTTCCGCATTTAAAGGTGCAATCGGCACCAAGAAAGCGGTTTTGTCGCCTTGCAGGATGATTTTCCTCAATACCATTTGGTTTGCTGTGCGTTTGCAGCTCATCCATCAGCTTCCAGACGCCAGATAGCGTACATCCTAGGTTGATACGGTTAGGCAGATGGCTCATACCGATCTCCATCACCTTGCGTATTCTCGAGGGCGATTTCTTCTATGATGGCCCGGATCAGCTCGTCCATTCTGACGAGCCGAAATTATATGATTTAAAGGGTGGGAACAACAGCTCAGATGCCGACTTGGTTATGATCGGTTCAGTCCGTTGTAGGTGAATTGAGGAGTTTTGCAAGATTAATGGTACTACTGTATTCCTTTTGCGTATATTTACAAATGATATCCCCATTCGCCTTACTTTGCCGAGCCCACCCCTGCACCACGGGCGTACGAAATCGCTTCAACGGGCTGTACTATTCCCTCATTTCGCGCCCCAAGACCCTGACCCTAACAGCAATCGTTAAGAACAAGTCTCGAAACGCAAATAGTAAAATGCCAACCTCTTTCCACCCCATTGCTTTCAAAAGCTTGCTCCCCTTGTTGTCCGCGCCGAGACCCTTCGGCTTATCCTCCTCAAGTAGCGGCCTATATTTTTGTAAGAAAATTTACTTAAATAATGATACATACGTCTCCAGGATGGCCTGGGCTCGCTGCATTCCGTAGCTCGAGTAATTGCTTCTAGGTCGCTTGACCGGCGGTGCGCTTTGTAATTCTCTTTCTGGTGGGGCGCGCTTGGGTTGATTGTACATCTTCCGTCGTTCAGCTGCTCGGTTGCGATAATGCCGCTGATCAGCCTCCTCCCGCAGCTGCAAAGCGAGATTTTGTTTAAGAGTCTCTTGGTACGCTGATAAATTTGCCTAATTGTGTCAACGATCGCCTGAATTGCCGCGCATACCTTGTGCATTCCCGACTTCAGCTGATGCTTGGTAAGATCCTCTAAAGACTTAAATCGTCGTTCACACAACAGACACGCCATCAAAGAAAGATCTCGCTTTTCATTATTTATGTCCTCAGCAGATGGTATGCTCTTTGGCGGATGTCAGGATCTTTAAACGCGAACACGACTACCTTTGCAAGTGACCCTTCGGAGATATCGACATGCTCATCTGGTGACATCCCATCCCCTTCAGGTTCTTTCAAACTTCCTTGCAAATGCTTCCATTTTTCCAGCTGCTTGGCAATCTGCATGAGATAGTAAGAGAAAATATTCGAATGGCACCAAACCTTATTGCTAACCGCATTAATCGCGTTGCTTGCATCTGGGCAGGTTGGTCAAAGAAACAAAATTACGAATGAAGCCAACCTTTGTCGGAATGCCCTTGCCAGCCACCGGCGTTCTCGACATGAGTGTTGACCTCTCTGTAGGTACAACGTAGACATCGCAGACGTAGGAGAAGAGAGATGCGCATCAAAATAGTTCACGTTAGACCACATGAATAGCCATAGCGGCGAGAGCAGTGATTGATACCGCCACGACGCCGCCGAAACTGCCAGTCGGGTGAAACTAACATCGATGATCCCTGCGCACGCCTTTCCGTGTGGCCGTCGGTTTCAACGTCTTAAAAAATATCAGCGTTTTCAACTTCGTAGGCGAAAAAAGGGGAATAAGAAGATAAAAAATCTCACCACGCCACCGGTCATCATCAGTCAACGCATGCTTAATTCGCACAGGCGATCGCTCGTAAGAAGTGGTACTTTCATTTGAGCCGTGCCTTCGCATATCCTCAACCGGCACTTCAACTGCGTTCGCCTCCGTCGGGGTCTCCTCCGGCGGCGCATCGGCCACCGCCGAATCCGCATAGAACTCGGCAAGATCGTCCTCAATCGTTTTCTTTTGAGGGGGCTTTATGACGGATGCGATCGAGGAGGCAAACACATCATCCTTCACCGTCCTGACGCCAGCGTTCGAACCCACAGCGGCGGCCGAAGAACTGTCAGCGACCACAATCGTCGGGTAGGACGAGGCGAACGCGTTCTGATCCCAGTATTGCTGATATACAACTGCCCCAGATTCGGCGTCTTGTGACAAAGTAACCCAAGGAGAAGGCGTGTAGACGGGCTCGAAGCTTCTGGCCTTCGAATACGCCAGGGATATAGAGTGCCCGTCGACCTCGAGGGTGAGCGGGTCGTCCTTGTACATAAGCGAGAGCATACGGGTGGCCGTGCTGACGTCTGGGAACTCCACGAAACCAAAGCCCCACGAGATCTTCGTTGTCCGATCCCTTACAATGCGGACACCGTTGACTACGGCATGCCTTCTCACGCATTTAAAGAGCTGCGAGATGTTAGTAGAGAAGCCATCGGGACCGACACATACCGTTTCCTCGGTCGTCAGCGGATCCAAGCCAATCGCCAGCAGAAGATTGGTTGGTTCGTTGCCGACGTCTTGACTCCCATCGTTTACCAAGGCCGACATCGGCATTTCGCCGTATATAATCATGGCCTCTGCATTGCAAGGTTACAAAAGAGGATGTCACAAAGAGCCTGCTAACCTTCACGGTTTGATTTGCATTGAAAACATCGCTCTCTCCGTTTGAAGTTCACAATTCCGCACTAAGAACGGGGTAAACAACGGTGGTCGCCTAATGCGAGTCAATACCTTCTTGCAGACCCAGTCATCGTCCTCGTGCGGCGAGTTATTGCTGTAGTCGATCTTGACTCTGGCGCCGTCGATCATCACATGCGGGTAATTCGCCTCAAGCCAAATCCTCGCATGCTCCATGGACATGAACCTAACGAACGCAAAGCCCCTGGATCCGCCTGCCGACCATCAACCAGAGCTTCTAAACGTTCCAATGCACCTGTACGACGATCCCGAATGACGCGGACGGTCTCAACGCACGCATCCAGCGCCTCCAGATCCGCTTGTATCTGCACTGATTAACATGCAAGAAGAGAAGCGACAGCAACAAGCAACACACCTTCTCCTCCGTCGAGGCGGTTGATAGACCCTGCAGCACCACGTACTGGTTCGGCGCCTTGTCCGTCTTTGTCCGGCCCTCGCTGGCTTCAGGCGGAGGTCTCCTGTCGCTCCTTCTGTCGGCATCATGCATGTCGTGCTCCCATCGAGGCGACTGCTCTCGCCGTCGATGCCGCGACCGCTGAGGTGGACTCGGACTGCGACGCATAATGAGCTCAGGAGGGGAAGTCTAATTACAATGTGACGTTTGACAGACAGATCGCATGAGGAGTGGAACGAAAGGTGATAGTTCACAACATAGTGCTCGCGATAGAAAGCTGGTGACATATTCCCACGTCAATTTGATGACGCGTTTGTTACAAAGCCCGTTTCCCATAAAATAGGTACTAAACTAAGCAACCCAGCTGTGCTACATTAAAACGACTGCGTCTGCCAACCAGGTTGATGTAAGTGCCAGGTTCATCCTCAGTTCTCCCCATGTTGAGTATGAATGAAGCAAGCCGAGGGGTTTTTCTCGGATCTACTACCGCATCTCGAAGGACCGGCAAGAAAGCGCCATCATCCAAGCCATAACATCGCAAGCGAACCTTTGCAAAAGACACTTCAAACTCCTCAAGCAACGGAAGCCCGGCCATTGTAATCTCCTCCCAATCGATGATTTGCAAACGTATTTTCGAACTGTCGCCGAAGGTCCACTTGAGGGTCAACGTCCGCAAATTCCGAAGGCGGAGGCGCAAGTCGGACTTAAGAGAATCACTGCCGTGAAGAACAAGAATGCAAACTCGCAGTTCCCTTAACTCACGCATCTCCACCACGGCCTCCAGTAGCTGATAGCGCGAGTCTAGGCTGCAACTTCCAGAGTCTACTCGTAGGGAGGTGAGCATCGTTGGAATCATGGGCGTGAGAAGCTCCTGGGCCTTAGTCCACTTGGACAATTGCAGGGTTAGGGATCTTAGATTCGCCAGGTCCTCGGCGACGAAGGTCTCATTCCAAGTCCCAAAGGGCACTTTGACAGAGAGCTCCTCAAGGGAAGCCCTGGAGAGCCGCACCAGTTTACCAACGAGCCGACCGCACCTGTCGCCGACATCCATTATCCTCAGGTGACGCACCCGCGTCACACCCCGAAGCCGCTCCTGCACCTCCCCCCAACACGAAAGCAGCCCGGTGGTAGCGACCTCTATCCATCTGAGGCTCCCCGCGTTCGCCTCCAGGCACCTCCCGATAGCTTCCATGTCCTCCGCCCGCGTCACCCCGAGGATGGAGATGGCCTCGATCCCGGCCCCCTCCCCGCCCCTCACCAACCCGTCCATGACCTCGCTCAGGTCATCTCTGCAATTATCCACCGTTATCGCAACCGACTTCACGGCCCCGCGTAAAATGGCGCCTCGTATGCCCCGCGTCTTCTCCGACGTGGAGACGCACACGTGTCGCGGCCTCTGGCTCCCAGCGCCGACGACGTGCGCCGCCACGGCCGACCCCCACGCGACACCGCACGCTGTCACGTCCAGTGTGTCAAGCCTCCCGAGGCAAGGCAGAAGCCACTCATGTGGGATGAAAAACGAATGATCGAGGTCGACGCATCGGAGCGTCCGGATCGAGCGCAGATAGACGGCGGCGCGGGATGGTCCCGTCGTCGGCACCCCCGATGGCGCTTGGCCCGCCTGGCGCATGTTAACTAACCCGAGGACGGCGTGGTAAGGGAAGCGGCTAATCTCGTTGGTGGCGAGCTCCTGGCGGGACCAGAGCTGCTCGGCGGCGACCTCGAAGAGGCGGCGGGAGACCGTCAGGAGGCTGAGGAGCGCGTCCCGGTCGACAAGGCGGGTTGGGTCCAGCTGCTGAATAATGTTGCTGAGGATCTCGTCGATTCCCAGCGCGACGGCGACAGCGCCGAATACCATTGTCGGATCATGGTCGACGATGACGCCGTCGCTGGCGGGGCCTTCAACAATGGCTGCCGAAGATCGGCCGATCGAAGCTGGACCAGAGATTGCAACACCAGCATCCGCGCCGGCGCCGGCGCCTATCGCAGAGAAGTCGAAGGAGATGGCAGAGAAGTCGAATGGAGTGGTGGGCTTGCTGGGCATGTCGCTGATGGCAGCACATGACGGATATCCGCCAATGGGACCAGCGGCCTGATCACGAGCATTCGCTTGGGCGACCGCAGCGGCAAGCACAGCAGAGAGATCGAATGCAGGCTGGTCCTCGCCGAGGTCGTCGGCCGAAGATTCTCCATCGTCGCCGTTGGGGAAATGATCAGCCCATGGCGCCTGGGCGTGAAGAAGAGGTTAGTCTTGACTTCAGTGCTGAGCGATCCACAGCTGGGCCGTACCGCACGGGAAGGAAACATTCAGGGCACGATCGGCGCCAGAGGAGACGCGGCTGCGATGGTGTTGAGAAACACCGAACGAGTGATGTTGCAGACAGTTTAGTAAATGGACGTCTCATCAACCGCAGTTAATGAAGCCATGGCGCCCTCGCTATCTACGGCCACACAACAGCTCGGTTGCCCCACCGCACCGTTTGCTCATTGCACGAGCGCAACCGCGAGAAAAGGGGAATTGGCCCGCGACTTCCATCGTTCTTTCGCTTTTAGTCGCTTCGGGGTCTAAAGGCCCAGCACGATGTAAATTCGATCCAGGCAATTCTCCACACCACGCCATCACATTACCTCGTTGATCGCTCACCTCTGATCTACGCCAACAGCAGCCAGCAACGACAACGATGGACTCGATGTCCGTCCCCAGCTTCATCACCACCGATGTCCCCGCCGCTCCGATCCCATTCCCTTTCCCGCTAGAGGACAGCGCCACTACCACAGGGGACAACACGACGGCCAAGGCCGATTCTACCTCCAGGGATCTCAGCGGCATGCCCTTCACAGACGATACTCACCATAGCGAGCCGCAGCGGCAGGAGCGTCCTCGTCACCCGCACCCCCCTCTGCCTTCCATCACCACCATCACCACCACCACCACCACGTCCTCCGACTCGTCCTGCTCCGGCTCCAACTCCGGCACCCTCTCCAAATCCCCGACGCTCCTCCTCTCCTCCGGCCCTCTGTCCGAGACGTCCCCGCCGCCCGACGTCCTGTCTCCCACCTCTGCGAGCGCCGATTCCACCAACGAGCGGCACCCGCACCGCCCGCCCGTGCGCGAGATCCCGCCCAAGACGCTCCTGTTCGCGCTGGACGAGAGTTTGCACAGCGTCTCGAGCCTGAGGTTCGCGATGGATTTCATGGTGAAGGATCGGAGGGACACGTTGATCGTTGCGGCCGTCGTGTTGGGGGGCGAGGATAAGGATGCGGTGAGTTACGTTTCTCTTATTTGGAGTAGGCTTGGGAAGGATTGGGAAGTAGGGAAGGGCTGGGGAATTAGGAGGAAATGGTATCAGGAGGAAGGGGTAGGCACGAGGAAGCCCTAGGGGTGCAATGAAAAACGCGTCGTAGCAAGAGTGCGGTATTTGGCGGGAAGTGAGCATGAGAAGCTTTTCTTATGTATAATTTGGAGGTACTAAAGTTTACCACTTTTTTGCTAAAACCTTTCATCCCTCACCTCTTCCCCTTACTTACCAAGGTCATGTGGCGAGTCCGAAGCCTCGTCCGCGCCGTCTGGGAGGAGTCCGTCGCACCCAACATCAAGATCGGTTTCCGCGTCATGTCCTCCGGCTCAGGCGGCGATAGGTCGGTCGGCCCCAAGTTGTGCAAGCTCTGCGACGAGATTAAGCCGGACGTCCTCATCCTGGGATCGGCAGGGAAGTCGCACTTTAAGGGGCTGCTGATGGGATCTGTGTCGACTTATTGCATCAGGAAGGCGAGGTGGGCGCTAAATCGTTGCTCTCGTGGAAACAGCATAATTGACATGACGTGTGAATGCAGCTGCCCCGTCGTCGTGGCCAGGCTGCAGCCGGCGTACGAACAGCAGATCAAGGCGAAGGTGGGCTCGCCCCTATCGCCTCGTCGGAGCACTCCGTCTGTCTCCTTCTTTTGATTTTTGAGCAGCTTTTATGCGACGATTGCGGTATCATCTGTATAGAATTCTATCCTGTATAACTCCTGAAAGATCAATGTTTGTATGAAGTACCTGAAAGATCAGTGTTTGTATAATATGCATTCATTTTTTAGCATCACAGGCTATTTCTTTCTTTCAAACTTTCCACCATGCCTACCTTACAAGCTGAACCTACTGAGCTTGACCAACCGCCCCACTTTGATCAATAACCTTGATATTGCCCCTCCAACATCGCCGTCCAACTACACCGAACATCGATGGCCAAGGCGGAGAACGCTAAGAAAAGGTAACCGCCTCGCGTCGTATGATTATGTCGAGCCACGAGTGATTCCACCTGCGAAGGAGAGACGCGGATAAAAGTGAATGTATTACTTGTATCGACCATGTTGCTGCGTTCCAGCGCGTCGCCAACTACGTGGCTTTGTGAGTATGCCGGTTCATAATTCTCATAATAGCTTAACACTCGTACTCAATGGTCCTGTTGATTGGAGCGTGATGTATTTTACATCTCCGTCTTGTAGGGAGGCCCAACATCCGTCTTTTGCACACCACAACCGTCGTGCGATATCATGTCGCCATGCGGTATAGCTTCCGACACGCGTCCTCCTTATCTCGTCATCATGTTCTCCCGTCCTTGTCCTTCCCATCCGCAGCGTCGTCCTCCTGCTTCAACCGCTTGAGCCGCCGCTCCGCCGCCGCAAGCATCTCCTCCCTCGACACCGCTCTGCCAGTGTCCGAGCCAGAGCCCGTCGCGGGCGCGCCTGACAGGGTCCGGCCAGCGGCAGCCGAAAACGACGGCGCAGGAGGCGCCTGACGCGTCGTCGCATCGCCACCCCTGCCCCGACCCCGTCCACGTGATGCCTGATGGCCGCCTCGTTGCTGTGTTCGTGGCCTTGCTGGGGGCGGACGGATGGTTGATGATGATGAGCTAGCGGCGGCAGTGGAGGTGGAAGTGGCTGCGGATGCGAATGAGGATGCCGTCGTGGCTGGATTGCGAATGGTAGGTTCGGCGTTGATCGGGGTAGCAAAGGATGGCGGCTCGAGCTCGGTCTCGACTGCCAGGTCCAGGAGGTGAGTCTTCCACCGCCGACGGGCCAACCAACCCATCGGACAGCCGCGAGCACTCACCGTTCCTCCTTCGCCGTTCCACCATCGACCCACCACCTCTCGATCTCGTCGCCATCGCTAAATACTATTCCAGGCTTGCTGCTCTGGCGGCTTCCGGCGGTCCAGCAGATATCGGACTCTCGAAATCGAAGTGAAGTTCCAGATCACCACTCGCCCCGCTCTACCCCCCGCTGGCCGCGACGATGGACTGGCTCTTCGGGCGCAAGACGCCAGCCGAGATGCTGAAGCAGCACCAGCGGGCCCTAACAAAGGCCCAGCGGGATCTTGATCGGGAGCGGACGAAGCTGGAGCAGCAGGAGAAGAAGCTCATCAATGATATCAAGAAAAGCGCCAAGGCGAACCAGATGGTGAGGGATGTGATTGCGAGGTGCTGGGGAAGAACGGACGTGAACGGAAATGCTGGGTTGGAGGGGGTATCTTAGTCGGAGTGGAGGCGTTGATGACGTTGGTTTCGTACTGTACTGCCGGCATTGTCACTCATCGTTGTTGTTCGATTTTATTAGGGAGCGGTAAAAGTCATGGCCAAAGATCTCGTCAGGACACGGCGCTATATCCAAAAGTTCTACCAGATGCGGACACAACTCCAGGCCGTCTCCCTCCGCGTTCAGGTATAGACTTGTTAGCCGGACTGCTTTCGCTTTTACAACTGACCCGTGGCGCTGCAGACAATGCAATCCAACCAAGCGATGGCGACGGCCATGAAGGGCGTTACAAAGGCCATGAAGTCCATGAATGCCTCCGTTAACATGCCTGAGATCTCCAAGATTATGATGGAATTTGAAAGGGAGAGCGAGACGATGAATATGAAGGAGGAGATGATGAACGACGCCGTGGATGACATTATGGACGAGGACGCGGATGAGGAGGAGGAGGACGCTATCGTTAATCAAGTGCTGGATGAGATTGGCGTCAATCTGAATCAGCAGGTTTGTATTTTAGAGACAAGTGAGGGGGCTAGTTTGGGTTTTTTTTTAAGGATTTGATTGGTGTTGTGATGGGGAAGGTGCTGACTGACTGGAATTACGCTCTAATGATATATATCTCGCAGCTCGTGGACGCACCGAATGGCAAGATTGGGAGCAAGGTGGCTGAGGCGGCTCCAGAACCGATGCTGGCGGACGAGATGGATTTGCAAGCTCGCTTAAATAACCTCCGGAAGGGCTAGGGTGGGATAGGTTTCCGTCTTGGGGGGTTTGGCGTGGTGGGATGAAAGGAAGAGTCACGGTTGGGAAGCCGTGATGAAATATGCTCCAGGACCTGCGCCATGTTGGCTATCAGTTGATTTCACCGTAATTTGATATCTTCAGAACCTCAATATGTACATAATCAATTGAAAATGCCTCGTTGTTACTGTAACATGTAAGGGCAGGAATTCGAAGTCATTTCATCAATTTTTGTTGCAGTTTACAAATTGTTACTGTTTGTCATGCCTTGAGCCGTTTACTTCGTTCTGCTCCGGGTGTTCTATTTTACGCCTCTTTACAATGCGCAGCAAATAGCCCCCGCTTCGTATGCTTCTCCAATATTGAAGCGCTATCCTCGCTCTTCAAACGGTCGGCTTCCATAGTACAACGGCACCGCGAGGAATTGAAGCGGTACCACCATAAAGCCTCGCCCAGCGATCGTAAATGTGCTAAAATTTCGTTGACTCCCGAGACAAAAGCCGGATGTTGTTCAAAAAAATTGCAATCATCTCGCCGAACTGATTCGGCGCCCGCGCCATCAGCTTCTTCTTCTCCTCAAGCAGGTAGTTCATATCCGCAAACTCGACCTCCAGCTCGTGCATTTTCTCTCCTGTCCGAGGCTGCCGGGAAAAGTTAAAACAGCTAATCGCAACAATATTATACCTCTGTGACTTGTGTCAAATCGACCTGGAACTTCTGGTACAAATATGATAACCGATCTTTATCTTCAAGGGCATGAGCGCTAATGAAGGTAACCGCCACCGACCTCGCTGATGTTCCATCCGGCCGTCTTCCGGGACCTTTGACGGTATTTCTAGGTTGATGGAGATCCGGTAGTCGAGGAAAGATTTGGGGAAGTAGATGTTAAGGTCGGCGATGCGTTTTTTCTCGACGCAAGCTTTGGGTGGACCCTGTTAACGAGGCTCAGAATGTTTAACTTTGAGCTCCGGCAGCTCACCCCTTCCTTCTTATCTGTTGTGACGCGGACTTTCCGCGAACCTGTCCGGTAGAATTGATCAAGCTCGTAGAGGTGGGTGTACTGAACGCCGCGTTGCTCAGAGACCATCTTGTTTAGAAGCTGGTTGAATTTGAAGTGTTGTTCCTGCGTTACGTTGTAAAATCAGCATTATGTAGACCAACAGGGAGACCTGAGACTTACCATTGTCATGTTTGATTCAAATCGGAGTTCTGTCGCGAAATTCTCGCTGAGTACTTTGAATTCTTTAGAAAACCTAATACGGAGCAACAAAAAGCGAAGGAAGAGAACAACGCACACACCGCATTCGGTCTCCACAGGCAATCCCAGCCGCTGATTCGACCGCCTGTCCACAAGCACGCCAAGCTTCGCCTCGATCTCCAGATGCGGCGAATCCTTGCAATCGTTTATCTTCCGTATGATCCAGTCCATGACGAAGCGGTGCAGATCTGGCGGCACACAGTTAGCTCATCGGCGCGAGACGGCGACTCTTCTGCTAACCATCGCCCGCCTTCACACGGTAGATAGACGGATCCATGATGAGGAAGTTCCGCCCGCGGTTCCTGGGCGCGCGGCGGTGGGATAGGCGGTGGATGCGTGATGGAGTTGATTGAAGCACTGGGCTGAATCTCATGGACCGGACAATTTCGTACTTATACATTTAGATCCGTATGTATCAAACAAACGCCTCGCTACTGCAACGAGATTTTAGCCTAGCATTCTGTATATCAGTCTTCGTTGCCACTACCACTCGCCTCCAATAGATATTATTTGAAATTTTGAGAATATGCTCCACGCAAATAATCTGGTTTTATCTTACCGCAATGATTGTCGTTCATCGTCGCTGGTTCTGTTCATAGCGTCCTCAACACCAGCATCCCGGTACACGTCATCACCCGGCCTAAACGATTTCTCAGACGGGTTTCCGGACCCCAGACAGCAGGCCACTTCGTCATTCGCCGACAATGGCCTTTGCGTATGTCGGGAAGGTGCGTACACGACATCCAGAAGGATCCGGGGCCATCGACCGAGGCTGCATGCATGGCCGACAGGGCCGGAGGAAGGTCAAATTGGGCGGGTTCGGATCGGGCAAGATAGACGGTGGTTGCTGGTGCTGGACCGGCCGGACTTGGGTCCAGCTCGCATATGCTAACCGCTGTTCTGCCAGGTCGTCTCGACCGTCACCAGCTTCTATGGCGGCATCAACCCCGCGACGCTCTCCGGGGCTCTGGACATCGTGGTCGTCCAGCGGGAGGATGGGGAGCTTCACTGCTCGCCGTTCCACGTCCGGTTCGGGAAATTGAAGCTGCTGCGGCCGAGCGAGAAGAAGGTCTGCGTTGGATGGTGTTCTGCTTCCACACGGATGACGGCGATTGACCCTTTGCAAAGGTCTATATCTCGATCAATGGCGAGCGAACACCTCTGGTTATGAAGGTCGGAGAGGCCGGCGAGGCCTTTTTCGTCGTGGAGGCCGATGATCCTGTTCCGTCCGAGTATGCGACCTCACCAATTCCGCAACCGGGTAGCCCGCCGGACGAGGTTTGCGTCTTTTGTGCGTTGGTTACGTTAACATTCCTTTAAATAGCTGAGTGGAGATATCTTGGAACTCGGTGCGCCCGCTGATGCTCCTCCCATCGAGGTTCCCGTTGTGTCGCTCAGCGAAGACGTCCCCCCAGGCAAGGAGGATGAGGTCGACCTAAAGGATGTTGTCATCTCACACAGCACGCATAGCGCTGTGCCGCAGTCCTCTTTAGGCCAAGCGGTAAGACTTTATTGTCATTCGCTTGATTATCAGTCATTGCTGATGTAAATTATTAGTTGCAGTCCGAGCCGGGCGTGGTAACGCGCCAGAGGTCGATGTCCGTCCAACCTCCCGATGATTCTGAGGTTCAATTTAAGTTTGATGGGGACGAGGGTTATCCCGTCAGCGAGCCGGAAGTCGAGTGGGTTTCTAGCTTCGTCAATTACTTTGGTTTTTAACAAAGTTTTAGAAAGCTGAAGCGTGGATTCCGGGCAGATATCGACTCCGAGCACGGTCTATACAACCCCGTGGCCCTTCCGGCGGGGCCCTCCGCTGGCTCTCCATCGAACGCGTGGTCGTGGACATGGGGTGCGCTGCCGGTTAAGGCGGAAGAGGCGGCCGGTGATTGGGAGAAGGAGTCTGCTGCTGCGTCGGCGCTTCCTGAAGGAACAGCCATGGGCGTCGCCGGGTCCATCAAGGAGCCCGTATCGTCCTTAACGACCGCCTTGCTTCGCCAGCAGCTGGACGAGTCATTGGAAGCCGGGGCTGACGAGGTCAACGGAAGCAAGTTGGCGGATGACAACGATGAGGACCCGGACCGAATGACGACGCTGGAGAAGGTAGACAGCTTCCTCGCCTCCCTTCCCGACCGCGCCGCGTCGCCCGATCGACCGCCTTCCATTCGGGCCGTCAGCCCGCCGCCGGTTGTGAATGGCAGCAACAGCGGCGTGGCCACGCCGCTGTCGTCCGATTTCGACGATGTCACTTCACCGCTCACGATCCCGTCGTCCATGCCCATTGAAGCGCTCAAGATCAATGATAGCCCGTCGAAGCAGCCGCGGAGTACGCCCGCGACGGAAACAATCGTCGTTGCCGAGCGCAACGGCTCGACCGTCACGACCCACGAGGTGGAGGTGCCGACCGAGGTGGCGGAAGGTATCGCTGATCCAGACGCCGTGAAGGAAACCGCCCCTGCTGACACTGATGATACCGACGCTGCGAAGGAAACCGTCCCTGCTGGCCCGCCAGCTCCTCTCTCGCTTCAAATCAGCCTGTGCGGCCGCGGCGCCATCCAGCACCTCCTCGACGCTTCTCGATCATCCAACCCTGGCACGGCCGCCGCGGAGGCGGAGGAGATATTCAACGGCCAACTCGTCACATTTGAGTCCTTCGCTCTCAACCCGACGCTTCTTAGCCACCCGGACCTCATCGTCCGCATCAACGGGGAGTACTACGATTGGTCTATCGCAGGCCCCATCGTTCTGGCTTCGGCGGCCTTTGGAAGGCCGTTGGACGAGGCAGCCATCTCGAAGCTTCTCCTGGCGTCGTCGGGGCGCCCTTCATCCCCGTCGAACAGTCTCACGGCGGTGGACGCGAAGGCGACCGACCCGAAGCGGTACAGCAGCTTCAGCCAGGGATTGCGGTCGTGGTGGTCACGGGGAACCGTTTCCCCCGCGGACCCGGAGCAGGGGATGATGCCGGGTTCGCCGCCGCCGTACTCGCCCAACGCGGGGGCGGAGACGCTCCTGTCGCCGTCGCCGTCGCCGCCGAAGGAGATACCGGAGTTCGAGAGGCGGCGGTCGACGTCTGGCGCGTCCTCGGTCGGGTCAACGGCTCTGCCGCATACGTATGCGAAGACACTTAGGCTAACATCGCATCAGTTGAAGGCGTTGAATTTGAAGAAGGGGGTCAACACTATCTCGTTCTCGGTTACGAGCACGTTGCAGGGGACCGCCATTTGCACCAGCAAGATCTTCTTTTGGGATTATGATGCAAAGGTTGTGATCTCGGATGTCGACGGGACGATCACTAAGTACGTTTTTAGTTTTTTGTTTTTTGCCTTTTTCTGATAATTGTTCAACAGGTCGGATGTTTTTGGTCACCTCTTTACGATGGTTGGGAAGGATTGGACGCACTCAGGGGTGGCGTCTCTGTATACCAACATTCGAAAGAATGGATATATGATTCTTTATTTGACCTCAAGAGCTATTGGGCAGTACGATTACACGAGGGATTACCTCATGAACATCAAACAAGAAACTTACAAGCTCCCCGACGGACCTGTGATCATGAGCCCGGATCGTTTGTTTACTGCTTTCCATAGGTGAGGAATTGTTTGTCGTATATGTCTGAATGACCTCGTACGCATTTTGTTAGGGAGGTTATTCAGCGCAAGCCGGAGGTATTTAAGATCGCCGCCCTGCGCGACATCAAGTCCCTCTTCGGCCCCTCCGTAAGTCCCTTCTACGCCGGATTCGGCAACCGCATTACGGACGCGCTCTCCTACCGCGCCGTCGACGTCCCGCCTTCGCGTATCTTTACGATCGACCCCACGGGTGAGGTCCGGCTCGAGCTTCTCAGCTCCTACAGGAGCTCTTATCTAAAGTTGAACGATATTGTGGATCAAATTTTCCCGGACGTTACGAAGGTCATTGGGGACGGGTATGGCGATTTTGAGTTCTGGCGGACGCCCGTTGAGGAGGTGGAGGTGCAGGTTGTTACGGAAGATCTTGGGACGGCGGTGGTGGACGAGGTGAAGGACGGAAGGAGAAAGAGGCGGGTGGTCAGGAGGCGCAGAAGAAAGGTCAGCGTCACGGCGAGCGGTGAGGGCGGGGTCGAAGGCGGCGTCGAGGGGGGCGCGGAGAAGGATAAAAGGAGGAACAGCAAGGGCGAGAGGACGGATGACGAGGAGGAGACGGACGATGTCGACGCTGAGACTGGGGAGGACGAAGATATCGGAGAGGAGGAGGACGAGTTCTTTGACGGGGAGTTTGAGGAGTACGAGGAAGAGTACGAGGAGTTCGAGGATGGGGAAGAGGATGTCGATGTGGATGAGGAAGTGAAGCGGCTCAAGGAACTAGCTTTGAGAGTTAAGGAGGTTGCTGAGGAGCCCTTTTGATTGATTTTGATCACGTTGGGTGTCCAAGTGAATCTTGCGAATGTATTCAGCATATCTTTGTTTCAAGTTATCCTTCCCTGTCGCGCCTATCGAGTTTTACCTTTCATGTCTTGAACGTAGTGTATTTGTATTCTCTCAACCAAGAGCCGTCATTTTCTCTACTATTGCTGCTTTGAACTACGCCGCTTATTGGCTTGATGCCATGTCTTGCAAGCATTATTCACATCGTCATCTTATGTTTCTTACTTCATATTATCGAATATAAAATCGATTGACCGAAGGGATGAATGATTATTTTACATGCCACGTTGGTGGTGAACAAGTCAGTTTCACTTCACGCGTTCAATTATATTGGGCAACGAGGCAACATAAGGTCGCACTCTTAAGACACTGTAAATAAGCGCGTATATTTTAAGTTCAGAAAGAGAGCTTAAATGATAGGGAGCATTTAATGCCTTAAGAATATTGGTACAAAAAGTACCATTTGCTACTCAATCTAGTAGGGTATACATTTGATCATGCGAAAATAGAAACACGTCAGATCTAACCTACACGGGCCTGTCCTTCCTCAAACAACCTCCCGGCATCAAGTACCCGTACGTTTTCCCCTCCACCGGCAAATGCGCTTCCTTCATCGCCAAGTTGAGCACATGCTTAGGAACATCGACCATTGAATCCATCTTCCTCGCTGGGCCCGCCTTCCACAGTAAATCCCGGAATGTGTACGCCTCCGGCAGCATCCCGAAAATGTCTGACCCCTCGCACACGACGTCCTGGATTCTCTTCGGATCCAGCAGGCTCGCACTCGTGACCCTATCGGCGTGCGAGTATCCCGTCATCTTGAAGATGAAGTCGCCGATCAACGGGAAGCACCAGCTGCAGTGCCACCCCGCGTCCGACAAAATCACGTCCGATTTTCGCTGATGGCCATAGTAAAACTCTGACCAGTTCCCCTTGGGCGCGCGGACGGCCTTTGGGCGCCAGTGGTCCATATCGACCATATAGTCGAAAGAGTACACAAAGTTCTTCATGCGGAGGTGGATGGCGTCTGGGGAAAACTTGCAGTATTTGAGCAGGGATACGGTCTCCTTGCTTGGGATCTCGTCCACGTCGGTCATAAGGAGGACCTGGCCGTCGGTGATGTAGGGATAGTCGAACCCGATGCCGAGGAGGAATCGCGACATGGCCATGCGCTGCTCGTTCTCCATCTGGAACGGGTCAGCGAGCTTAGAGACGGCCGGTCGCTGACTCGTCGGCACGGGCCCGTCGTAAGGCGTCCCGACGGCGTGGTAAAGGATCTTGTGCTCCGCGAATGCGAACCGTTCCCGATTCTTGGCAAAGACGAACGGTTTCGGCGCGCCAGTGAAGGTGACGTTGGACTCAAGGATAATGAACCGGTCGACGACGTCCACGAGCTCCTTTAACCGAATTTCGAGCAGGTCCAGCTCGACAGAGAACATGACGGCGTCGAGGATGCGGTTTGGGTTCCTGGGCCTCGTGGGCGTCCAGCCGTGGATGCGGCACATCGTCGTCCAATTCGCCTTCGGATGGTAGTAACGCGGGATCACGGTCCAGGGCTTGCCAGGGTCGTCCCAAATTGGGCGGGTGCCGTAGGTTACGACATGGTGAATGCGGGTGTAGGAGTTGAAGATCGTGACGGCTGCCAAGACGATAAGGAAGCGGAAGAGATTGCGTCGGAATCCCCGTCCGCCGCGGAACCACCTCGAGGCCCCGGAGCTGGCGGCCGCCGCCACGGAACCGACGACGACGGCCGCAGTGCGATAGAACACGGAGACCATTATCGCTAAGTCGGTGGACTTGGCGTCGACGCTGACCGGCGAAGTTATCGACGATGAGCCGCCTGCAAATGCCTCAACATTGGCAGAAGGTAAGGGTCGAGCGATGTTGCCATGGCCGTGCAGTCTCTGCTCGTACCTTAAGCCCCGCATCCAGCGGCTATAGAGAGCTGCGCCGAGGGCCTCGAGTGTTGCAGCTGCCTGGAGTTGGCGGAAACTCGCGTATCTCAAGGATTTCCTTAACGTTGATGGCGAGAAGAGGTAGCCGCGAGCGGGAGTGATGACTATATGGAGAGGTTGTTAGATGGCGATGGAAAGCGACGACAGGAAAGTTGCGCCCGCCCGTGGTCAAGACGAAGGAGTAGGCCCAAATCCAGATACCTCACGAGCGGGTAAGGCAAAGTTGACGCCGTATCAATGCCGGCGTCAGGGCTTGGAAGAATGGGATATTGGACCTGGAAGATCGGAGAGGGAAATATTATGCGTGGCTTGAGCAACGTATAACACACCAGGAATATATTGCGGATTTCAAAATATTTGCTCGGAGACATCATGATCATTCGAAAAAGAGATTGAGGTGAAATAATTGCACCATAAATAAATAAAATATAAAACGGGGAACTGTCCGACTATCTAGAGGTCACATGACATGCTACATGGAACGCACAACATACAGGTTCATCTACACTGTAGCGGCTGGCCGATCCCTCCTCAAACAACCCCCCGGCATCAAATACCCATAGGTCTTCTCCTCCACCGGCAGACGCGCTTCCTTTACCGCCGACTCAAGCACGTGCTTCGGCACGTCCACCATCGAATCCATCTTCCTCGCCGGACCCGCCTTCCACAGCAGATCCTTAAACGTATACGCCTCCGGGAGCATGCCAAAGATGTCGGAACCCTCGCACACAACGTCCTGGATCCTCTTCGGATCCAGCAGGCTTTCGCTCGTCACACGGTCAGCGTGCGAGTAGCCCGTCATCTTGAAGATAAAGTCGTCGATCAGGGGGAAGCACCAGCTACAGTGCCAACCCGCGTCGGACAGGATCACGTCCGACTTGCGCTGGTGGCCGTAGTAGAACCCCTGCCAGTTCCCAACGGGCGCACGGACGGCCTTTGGTCGCCAGTGGTCCATGTCGACCATGAAGTCGAACGAGTAAACGAAATTCTTCATACGGAGGTGGATGGCGTCGGGTGTGAACTTGCAGTGTTTAAGAAGCGCGACCGTCTCCCTGTTGGGTATCTCGTCCGTGTCGGTCATGAGGAGGACGTCGCCCTCACCGATGTAGGCCCACTCGAAACCAATGCCGAGGAGGTATCGCGACATGGATTTCCGCTGCTCGTTCTCCACCTCGAACGGGTCCGCGAACATGGATGTCGCGGGACGCTGGTTCTTGGGGACGGAGCCGTTGTAAGGTGTCCCGACGGCGTGGTAGAGTATCTTGTGCTCGGCGAAGCTGAACCGCTCCCTATTCTGGTCGAACACGAACGGCTTCGCCACGCCCGTGAAGGTGACGTTCGCCTCGAGGATGACGAAGACGTCGACCACGTCCACGAGCTCCCTCATCCTGATCTCGAGCAGGTCCAGCTCGACCGAGAACAGGACGGCATCCAGAATGCGGTTAGGTGTCTCGGGGTCCGTCGGCTCCCAGCCGTGCATGCCGCACAGGGTCGTCCAGTTCGCCGTCGGGTGGTGATATCGAGGGATGACCGTCCAGGGCTTGCCAGGGTCGTCCCAGATCGGGCGGGTGCCGTAGGTGATGACGTGGAGGATGCGGGTGTAGGTGATGAAGAGAAGGGCGGTGATGAGCGCCGAGAGGACCAGGAGGATGCGGATCAGCGTGCGCCGGGTGACGGCTGGGCCGAACCCCCTGGACCGGCTGTGCGCCACCGACGCCCCCGAGGCCCCGGAGCAGGCGGCGGCCGTCACGTAGCCGACGGCGGCGTTGATGACGGCCGCGATCCTATACCGCAAGGACACCATCGCTGCTCGCCGGTGGATCGGCGGTCGTTGGAGGTTATGGCGGCGGGAGGTTGGTGGCGGGTGGGCGCAAAGGAATTTTGACAAGGCCACCGCTAAAAATATGAAAGAGCAGACCAGGTGCAGTGTATCGCGTCCTTCTGCCCCGAATTGACGGTGGTCGTCACGGCGTGTTGCAATGGGTCCAACTTCGCGGACGTGCACGATAGCGGTAATGATTCATGAGAAACGTGGCGTACTTTCGAGGCCAACACTCGACACCTTCGCTTATGATTTCCAGCACCTTACGGAGCCTGAAAAAACTGACACCGCCATGGCCGACGCGTGGCCATCCCGGCAGATGGCTCACCTCCCGTCGACAGCGATTTTGCTGGAGGGATCGGTCGTTCGTCCCAGCAGCGACGACGTATCAAGCACATCGCGCTCCTCCTCAAGAAGCTTACCGGGTACGGACAAGAAGGAATTGACACGCCGTACACAAATGGCAACTCGATGGAGAGTAAGCAATCAAAACTTGTTGAGATCGACAAAAATGTCACTTTTTGGTACCACCCACCCTGCCCACACCTCTGCCCATTCCTCAGCCGCGCATCCCACCCCTCTCACTGTCGCGCAGGGGCCGGAACCGAGGTGACGTCGCCGACGGTGTCCTGCACCCGCTCGTGTTGGGTGTGTTAATACTATGCGTTCGAGGCGTTCGAGGCGTCTTGACGGTCAGAATCAAAGTGAGACGAACGAAGACGACGTTGAAAGCTTACCTTTGAGCAGCAGCGCCCTCGTTGGCGCCATGCTTCACGCAGTCGGCGATCTTCCGGGCGGCGGCCTTACGCAGGCATAGGTTGTGCTTAATGTGCTCCTGAGCCTGGCTTGCAATCCCGAATTAGCTGACGAAAGATGCGCAAAGTGCGGAAGCAAAGTTCAAAACATAGGCTACTGCCCTTCTCGGGAAGCGCTTCCTTCCTCTCGTTTCTGTTGGCGGCGGGCGTTGTCGTACATATTAATCCATTGATGGGCGCCCTCGTCCCCTCTACCGACGTAAAAGCCCCGGGTACTTGCTGCTCCAGATATCAGCCCTGGTCACCGC
>JADGJL010000204.1:0-32082 GCA_027600665.1 Irineochytrium annulatum | reverse complement strand
GTCATCGCCGCAAGCCGAATGCAAGAAAAGGTTTGACCGACCTGTCAGATAAAGACGACCTTCATTAGTTCAAGCCAATAATACAAAAAAATATAAAATAAATAAAAACAAAAAAATTAAAATGAAATTTGCCCATCGCCCGTCCGTAAACCATCGCTCCCAGATCCCAAAAAGTACATTCGTCTCCAACAGGATGCGAAGTCGTTCAAGTCCCTCGCGACAGCTTTGGTCTGCTTCTCTGTAATTAATGGGCGTTACGTGCAAAGCAATTGCCATCTTCGCCATTGAATTCCCTGCACACGACGGGAAAAGCTGGATTGGAAGTTTACAAAACTCACCGTCAGGTGCTGCAGCAGACGAGGTCGTTGCGGAGAATGAACCTTACATCCGATCCAATGGGGCACCGGCAAGAGAATCTGACGATGGAGATTAAGTCGTCGAGCCATCAAATATCATCACAGCCTCGCTCTGCTCAGCTCAACTTGTTCCAAGACGACGTTGAGTGGAAGCGGGAAACATGGTGGCTTGTACGCCAACCAAACTGCTTTTGGGCAAGTTCTCCTTGCAAACCCCAGTTGAGCGGCGAGGGCGAGATTTGTTGATCTCCTAAGATCATGCACCATTATGAGTCGGGCGTCCCGGCACCTCTTGCTGAGGATCGGAGAGCGATGACTTACAGGCGACGTATTCTGCACCCTACCAGGTAACCACTCGTCCCGCTTCGCTGAATCGCTTATGCGGATTATGCCACAGGATTAATAACGTCAGCCCGACGTTGCATAAAGTTCGAGTGGGAGGTCTCTTCCTCACGGCAGGTGAGCCGATTTTGGCTGGAAACGCCGTAACCTCTTTTTAGGGCTCTGCATAGGTCTGGTTTGCTTCTTCGACTGGGGCATGCCGGGCGCGTTAGACCCTGTAAGCAACCAAAGCCACTCTTTTTGCATTGCTAACGCACTATGCTAGGTAAGAAAATACAGCGAGCAAAAATGGAGGGAGTTTTTAACTCTATCGGAGCAGGATGAGCGGGGTAATATCGTAAAGGAACACCTATTTCTTGTGCTGATGCATTCGAAACAGAGCTGTTTCTGCGGCGTAGTGCAAAGAAGTGACAACAGCTACTCTCGAATCGAGAGTAGCCGTTGCCAGAACGTATCGAGAGTCTCGATACGTTCTGGCTACGGCGATAATTCCCGGACGTCGAAAGGCTCGTGGGAGTATTGCCATCCCTTCGTCCCCAGCGCGTTAAACACACCGTTTTGCTGGTATGATTGGAGGAATCGAGTTCTTGCCTGTAGGGGTCAAGGGTTAACAGGTTGGCGGCAAAATGGAGGTTAACAGAAGGCTCCCCGATTTTACAAAGAACGCACATCAAACAACTGGTCGTGGCCGCTGATGTAAGGCGGGAAGTCGTTCATGTAGAGGATGGGCCATAGACTTAGAACGGAATCTGTGAATAAAGCTTTTAAAGCCTCCGGCTGCACGTGATGTTAGATCGTAGATGTTTTGGCATGCTTTTACCTTCGGTTTGGCAGTCTTCAATTTGCGATCCCAATGGGCAACAAACCACCGCAGCAGGTCGTTTTGTAAAGCGATGACGGGGAAGAGAGCGATCGACGGCTCCATGACGGGACCGATCTTCCGGTCCCGCACCAAGATCTCCGCCATAATCTGCCTGTATGTCGCAAGGGCTGGCACAGCGGAAAGAAAGGATATGATGGTGTCCGGAAGGCAGCTACAAGCACGTAAGTAAAGGATAATACAATCCAACATACTTCATTTGATCTATAACGCCTTTTCCCAGCTTCCACAGCCGTATGTTGAGCTTAGGCGCCTTCTCAGTCCCAATAAGGTTCCGCAAAAAGCCTTTTTACACGTTATCAGCTTAAAGGACACAAGGCGGTTTTGTTACCAAACTTCTCCCCCGCGCCGTCCTTCTCCTCATCGTTCCTCTCGAAAGGAGATCCTTTGTAAAGCTTAATCTCATACGTCTTATTCTCTATCGGGCTGCCACTTGCGGTAAAGAGTGGCAGGATGCCCCAGCCGGAGCTGAACTCGTCAAATGACGTGGTGTCTTAGCTCGAAGTTAGCGTAGCGCAATGGAACACAAAAAATACCGTTTTCGTCGTGTTGCACCAAAGTACATAACTCAAAGAGGAGACCCAATTTCATATCCATCTCGTCGCTTCTGAGAAAACAGGTGTTTTCGTCATCTTTTGGGAACAAAATGGATGACTATCGAAACAATTAGCAAACGAAAATTTTCGTACACTGACTTTGTTTGAGAATTTCCACGCGAGGCCGTCCACAGACAGGATTGCATGAACGCAGTGAATGTTGCTGAGGACGTTGTGACCGTCAAAGAGCGCTATTCGCATTTGCCGACCAAGGATTTTGTTTGTGTTGAATGGGTTTGATATGTGCTTTGCCTCCACGAGACTGAAGGCTATATTGCACTGTACAGGTCTCCGGCGGATCTGAAATGTTATAATTTACTGAGCGGATGCTGATATACCTTCTCATTAGTGTCCATAAACAAGTCTGCAAATACAGAGCAGCATTAGGAGCTAGCTTTAGCGTAGGCACGTACCTTTGAAGATGTATCCATTGGGGTGCAGCTGAGGGTGCAGTGTTGCAGCGGTATGGCCGACACCTTCCTAGATCAATAACGGTCAACAAAACGAAAGATGTACCGGTAGCGAGAAACCGGGCCAGCGTAGAGAGAGTAGTTTTCCTCTCCACCGCAGCTTTGCTCATTGTCGGTGTGATTGGGCTCTCAAAGTTACTCCGTTGCACTTGCACCTGAATCGGCGGTGGCCGCTGTGATGGTCGGCGCCCCAATCCGCGGTCCTTTCCAGGAGAGCCGCTGTTGCTCTCGTATTGGTCTTCACTCGCTCTCCGCTTAAGCTCAAATCCAGGCGAGAGCGGAGGGTGGAATCCTCGGGAGTCTCTGGTGGGCACATATTCTGCCAGGTAACCCCGAGGGACATATCCTTCGGTCTCCCCATCTGCACTTCGCACGTAGCTTTCACAAATCAGCACCATACCGCTCGGGCAAACGGGCTTACCACCAATCGGGGTTATCGTCGTTCAGTATATCGAAAACATCTCCCTCCCTGAACTCCAGCTCCTCTTCAGTGGATCCCGTATAATCGTACAAAGCCTTTGCTTTCACCGGTACGCTAGCTCTCTGCATACTGGGCCGATTAATAGCTTAACAATCTGATCTCCGACAATTAGACAACATCTTCAAGCCTTCCGCGACTGACATCAGGCTTATTGATAACCCAGCCAGCGCGTGAAAGACGGCAACAAATTAAAAACTCATCCGTTAAGACCAATTATGCGTTACAGTGCCCAGCAGGGACGGAGGGTTGAAAATGAAGGCTGATGGAAGCCTTTTCTAGAACAACAACATGAGAAGGTGATAGAATAAAATCAAGAAGACGCGAAATTTGGGAAATCCTTTTGTGAGCAGTTGGTACAGCTGGTAGAGCTGCGGCACAGATCGAAGGCGTGGATGCGAAGGCGGATTTGACGGAGCCAGTGGTGCTCCAATCACGCTTCTTCGTGGTCCACCGAGGCTCCAGCGTTCTCGACCCTCCTCATTGCAACTGCCGTCGCCATGTCGACCCGCGTCTCCGTCTCGGCCGCTGAGTGAGTCCGGCTCGCGCCCGCAAGGCGTGCCCGCTAACGGTTTCCCATTAGTGGATCCTCTGGACCCGGGGCGACACCGACCGACGCCGGAACGGACGTGTATCTTCGCGTCCAGCTTCCTACCGACAGCACGACGGTGATCATGGTCAAGAGCGACATGACCATGTGGGAGATCCTGAACGTGATATGCGTCAAGAAGGAGCTCATGCCGAGCCAGCACAGCTTGAAAATGCACTACACGGACTCGCGGGAGGAGCCGTCCAGCCCTGAACGGACGCTGGCGTCGTATCAAAATCTGGAGCGCGTCGTCGTGATGAAGAACCCAGGTATAAAGGCTTCTGTCGCGCACGGTCTTACAGACCCAAATCGCAGGGGTCGCGGAGAGACGGAAAGATTTGCGCACGGGAGTCGATCGGCGGCCTTCGGTCGTCATGGCGCCATCCTCGCGTCAGACGACCATGAGGGTTTCCCCTTTGGAATTCCCGAAGACCGTTACGGATCAAGGGGACTTAACTGCGCGGATAGCACACATGCAAAAACATGGCGAGTACCAGACGACGACGAAGAAAACACCAAAAGCCATCAAGTCGCTGTCCATGCTGCTCTTCAAGCGGTCATCCGCGGACGTTGGTGCCATGGAAGCCTTTGACGGGTCAAACGCCACGCCGGGGTCTTTAACGCCATCGGAGGATAACCGTAGCTCGACCAGCCTCGGGCATGAAGTGTTGGAGGAGCTGGAGGCCGAGGATAACGCGGAGGTCGAGAGCTTGGTCTCGGACAAACCCGACGAGACCAGCAGCCTTAGCGTCAACAATGCGGCAGAGAGCGCGACGAATGTTGTCGAGACCTCAGCTGTTTCTATATCTGACCAAAGCAAGGATGTGCCATCGCTAAGCATATCTCACTCCCGTATGATTCTTTTTTCGACCCGTCGGTTGCTCTTGCTGAAGAAATTTCTTGGCAGAATCAACCACGTCGTTCTCCGACAACGCGTCCCTCAAGAGTTCCATCAACATCGCCGAATCAGCAGCAAGCAAAACTTCCTTCGAATCCATTGGGATGAGCTCTGAAAACTTCCCACCGTTAGTCGAGGGACAGGTGAGCGACCGAGCGAGCCTGCAGGAGCGTCGACTGTAAGTTGGACGTCCGGGTTCATTTTTTTTTGTCACCATCTAACAGGGCTGAAAATTAGGCGTCGGCGAGCCGTTTCGACGCCGACTCCAAGCGGCGGCGGTGCGGCCCTTCGCCGAAATACATACCGCAAGAACCGGCCGCGCTCCAACACTGACGGCATCCTCCAGGGCTCTTCCGATATCTTCACCGAGTCGCAGCAGCTCGCGAACGATAAGGCGGCGGTGGTGCGCGTGACGCTCCCCAACTTCCAGTGCATCACCATCCGGGTGCCGTTGGATCAAAGGATGGACAACATCCTCGACTACGTGTGCCAGAACAACAACATCGACCCTGAGAACTACACCCTGACTCTAAATGAGAAAGCCGTTGTTGTGGAGATGGAGAGGACGATTGGGTATTACATTCAGGAGATGGGCGGGAAACTGACGGATTTGTTGGTGGCTCCGGGGGAGAAGTTTTACCGGACGCGGTGCATCAATGAGGATGGGAAGGATGTCATGATTCTGGAGATGACGAAGGAGGGGTCAGTGCCTTTCTTTCTGGGCGAATCCCGCGTCGTTTGTAACATTGCCGACAGTCTCAAAGTCATGGCGGGGACTCCGGAAAAGCTCATTGAGAGACTGACGGATGACGAGGAGAAAGGTGAACACCCGTTCTGTCGCCGTGGCTAAGTGAAGCAGACAAAGCATTTATGGACACTATGTTACTGACCTTCCGGTCGTTTATGAAGCCCGACGACTTCTTCCAGCACCTCCTCGACCGATTTAACTGCGTCCCGCCTCTTGAGCCCACACCGGAGGATCTCGCATATTTCGAAAAAATGAAGGCACCCGTACAAAAGGGGTACAATTTCATTAACCGTTTTGTTATTCTAACCGTGGCTGAAGTGTTTTCAACGCCATTGCGTGGTGGGTCGAATACCACTGGCACGACTTCGCCGTTAGCCCTGAGCTCCGAAAGGACATGGAGGAGTTCGTGAAGGAGATGAAGCACTCCCCTTTTGAGAAGGAATGGTTAAAGAACCTCATTTCCGTCCAGGTTCGCGATATCATGGCTTGCCCGCCCCCGAAGCTAAATTCCCTGCCTAGGATACCAAATACGAGGAGATGTTCTCATACTACAAGACGGTCGAGCGCCGCGGCAAGACGATGGAGAGTATGTTCCTCGAGCTGACGCCCGAGGACCTCAGCCAGCAGCTCTGCATCCACGACTTTAAGCTCTTCCGAAACATCCACCCGATTGAGTTTCTGAACCAGATCTGGAAGAAGGACGATGATGGATGTCCTTGCCTGACATTTTTCAGTGAACGATTCGATAAGGAGTCGTACTGGGTCGCCACGGAGGTCGTTAGCCAGAAGGACATGAAGAAGAGGGTAAAGGTGTTGACGAAATTTATTCTTATGGCGAAGGTATGAAATGCGACGAGAAAGGACCTGTCCGCTGATTATAACTAGGCCTGCCAAGAATATCACAACTTCTTCTCCATGTTTGCCTTGGTCATGGGAATCAACTTGACCCCCGTAACACGGTTAAAGAAGACATGGGAGGTAAGGACGACGAGAAGTGTGCTTTATGTTAAGCATGTCTCCTTCAGGCTCTTGGCGACAAAACGAGAAAAGTTTTCTCCGAGGTCGAGGAAATGTGCGACCCCTCGCGAAACTTCAAAAACTACAACCAAGCGCTCTCCATCGCTAAACCTCCGATGGTTCCCTTCCTACGTGAGTTACCTTCACCAATTTCTGCAGAACAACTTTAATCACAATCCCGAGGCAGCGATATACCTGAAGGACCTTACCTTCATCAACGACGGCAACCCCTCCAACGTCCAAGGTCTCATTAACTTCGAAAAGCTGCGCATGATGGGCAAGCGCGTCAAGGACATTATGTCGCTCGCGTCCACCGAGTATAAGTTCCCACCCATCCCCGAGATGCAGAACTACCTCGCCAAGCCTCCAATAGAGAAGTCCATGACGAGGCTAAAGGAGATGTCGCTGGAGTGTGAGAAGTAGTGGGTAGGGAGTGGGAAAGAAAAGAAGGGGTGTTTTCCAATACCAAGTTACATGTACCACTTTGCTGATGCATTTGAAATTTATTATGGTATTCTCATTAATCCTCATCGTCGCTATCAATAATGCGTCGCTTATATACAACTTTCTTTTCCTCCTCGACCGCCGCCGCCTGGGTTTATATGTTAGATAGCTTAATGTCGCAAGCGAAAGAACTCACTGGTCGCGTCGCCTCTGCAATGGCTACGTCCAAATCCTCCGTCGAGCGACTCCTCTTTGGCTCCGAGGACCTCTTGGCCGCTTGGAGCTTCTCGGCGCGCTGCCTGTCCGCCTCCTCGTCGCCGGACATGTCGTCGTCAAAGTCGTCTCGAGTAGAGTTAGCCGCGTCTGCCCCGTGCCAAGCTGCCAAAGGCTACCTACCAAGGATCCCCTCCTCCTCATCCTCGTCCGCATACTCATCCCGATATCTCCTCGGCCTCTCCTCCTCCTCATCCGAGTACCTCGTTCTCCTCTCCCGCCTGTACTCCCCCTCGGCCTTGCTCCTCTCGCTCCTCAGCTTCCTCTCGCTCTTCAGGATCTCCCTCTCCCTCGCCTCGGCCTCTTTCCGCAGCAGCGTCGGGTCCTGCATCTTTGCGAACAGCTTCGTCCTCGTGGCCTTCTGGTGGCGGTTCCGGATTCCCGCCGTGAGCTTCTTGTGGATGGCCGAGTTAGTGCTGGATGGCGCAAACATCATCATCTGGGTGAAGCGGGACTGGGTTTGAAGAAGGGCCAGCTCGGAGGCGTGGATGAAGGCTAGGTATTGGTGGTCCTGTCCCATATCCTTGAAGGAGACGCCGAAGAGCTCGTCGCCGAGGAGAAGGGAGTGGCTGCCGTCGGACCATTTCAACAGACGAGCGTTCGATTCTTTTTCCAGCTATACGAATAAAGTTAAGGGTAATTAGCGATGATAGTAGGCTAATAAAAAATTGGGGGAAAACATGGGAGCGCAAGTAAAGTAAATAAGAGCTTCACGCCAGTCCTTCTTCATATTTCAATTTCTCTAACGCTCCGCGCATTTCTAGTAAGTCGGAGACAACCCACATTTCCAGTGTATCTCCACCTGATCGTGTTCTCCCCTCTTATTCTCCCCATTTCCAGCTCGTCCGGGTCCGCGTCAGGATCCTTCGCAGCCAAAAACTCCTGGCTCGTCTGCGGGTCAAACGGCATCGGCTCGACGTGAAGAAATTTTGGCATCTTCGCAAGATAGACCTAGCGATAGCGAGGAGCGTAAGTATAACTGCATATTGGCGCGTAGTAGAAGCGCAATTGAGGTTACATTTGTGGCGGGAGGGCGAGCGATGTGCGGCACGACGACATTCTTGACTATTTTCTTCTCCTCATCCTCCAGCCTACTAAAGGGTAAGAACTGACGACACCCCCGAGTGTAAATACACGCATATTCAACTCACGGCTGGTCCGTGTCCATGTCATCCCTGTCGCGGTCAGGTGGATCCGGCGACTGTGAATCGTTGCGGGGGCTGGCATTTCGGCTGGCGTTGTGGCTGGCATCGCGGTTGCTGGCATCGCTTTTGGGGCTTTTCGGGCTCAGAGGGTCAATCCTGTCGTCGTCATCATCTGAATCGGAGCCTGTTTCCGTCGTGTAATATTCAGGACCCGATCTCAGTGGAAGAGGAATGTAATACCGAAAATATCCCTCTCGGTTGTCGACATGGATCCTTAGTTTTGTTCCGACTGGGGACGGCGATAAGCAGCGACTTTGGGATGAGATGGAGGGTGAGGGAACACGGGTTGACCCTGAGCTGTCTGTGTTGCTAGCAGATACTCGATGAAGCACCAGGATAGCGGCGGAGTTTTGACGACAGGAATAATGACAAGCCTCCAAGGATAACTGCTAGTACTGTTTATAATTCTTAGCTTCGTCGTTTTTGAAGTCTTCATGGTGACTGGAGGGCCGATATTCTCTGAGGCCGTTGTAAGACTAGACGTTGTGAGTCAGTGAATCAGAAGCCGCAGAGTCGCCTATCGCTTTCCAAGGTCTTTCGCCCGTGGCAGCGATGGGCGCCGGCATCCGAATTGCAGCACCGTTGGAGATTTCCAGTTCTCTTCAAAGGTGTTCACAGGAGCGATCAGGAAAAACAATCGCCGAGTAAAGTCCGCCGCGACAGGTCCCCAATCAACAACCAACCCAAACGACCCAGCGGCACCGACCGTCGCCCGTCAACCCCCAGCGTCTTCGTTGTCCTCTGCTGGTCGACATCGAAGGAGAGCTGTCTCGGAGCCTCATCCTGGCGTACCCGCCGGATTATCACCCTCCCCCTTCTCCCGAGACTGGCTTCATCACCAACACCAAGAGCGTCTGAGGAGCTCGCGATGCACCGCATCTCGACGAGTCCGACACGAGCTAAGTCCGCCCTGCTCCCCGTCGGCGACCACTTGGTGTCGACGTCGAACTCGTACGACCATGGAGGAGGCCCAGGCGGAGACGGAGTCCCGAGTTCATCGACGGCGCACCGGACCTCTCCGCGCGTCACGGTCTCCAGATCGTTCGACAACCTCCGCTCCCCACCTCCCGCAATCAACACGCACCACGCCAACCGCTTCAGCGCGGACCGGTACGAGAACGGCGGCAGGCCTACAACGCCGTCGACGGCGGGTTGCTCCGACGAGCAGGCGCTGGAGTACAACGCTATCACGGCGCACAGGAACTCGCCGTACGGCTTCGCGCTCTACCTGACCATTTCCGTGATCTCGCTGGGCTTCGTTCCCTTGTTCTCTGTGAGATTCCCGCGGATACGGACACTGGTCGCACACGCGCCCGCGAGGACGTTTAGGGAGGCGGACTGGATTCTTGTCATGGGACGGGAAGGGACGTATGAAGAGGTGAAGGTTGTGCGGGTGAAGGACCGGATGAACATGGACGTAGCCGGCGGGCTGCTCCTGGTCGGGCGGGATGACATAGAGGAAACTGACGAGTGTTATGCGACGGAGAGTGGTAACGAGTTGGGGGATGAGGAGAGCGGCAATGCGGACGTCGCGAGCATTGGGGGTCGGTTTGATCCCGGCAGGATTCGGCCGATGCCGGAGAGAGAGAGGACGTTCTCGTATTTTGTGTATCGGAAGCAGCGCTATGTATATAGGGAGGGGTCTATGTCTTTCCTTGTGAGTGCTTAAATTTTAAGTGCGGAGAGGTGCTGACAATGTGTAAGCGGATGACTACGCGACTTTCGCTGAGCTACACCGAGATCCACGCCCTCCGCTCCGGCCTCGCGACCACCTCTGCCGAATCCCTCCTCCTCCGCAACGGCCCGAACACGATTGACATCGACCCGACGCCCACCGCCAAGATGATCGCCGACAAGCTCGCGCACCCGTTCTACCTCTTCCAGGTCGGTTCCGTCGTCATCTGGTTCTACGAAGGTTACGTCGTCTACTCCATCGTGATTCTCATCATGTCCGCCCTTTCCGTCATCTGGGAGGTCCGGACCGCGAGGAAGAACGAGGAGGCCCTGCGGGAGCTGACGATGAGCTCGGGGCAGGATGCGGAGTGCACGGTGCTGAGGAACGGGAGGCAGGTGCGCCTTAATCCGAGAGAGCTAGTTGTTGGCGACTCGGTCGTCATTGACGCTACGGGACCGGCCGTGGCGGATATGGTACTTGTTCAGGGCGGGGTGGTGGTTGACGAGAGCACGTTGACGGGGGAGGCGGTGCCGGTATTTAAGTTCCCGCTGCCGATTGTGGAGGGGACAGGGAAGAGCTTGGGGGCTGAGAGTGCGAGCGGGTATGCACCGGAGAAGAACAAGGGCTGCACGATCTTTGGAGGGTCTCGAATCGTTGAGATTAAGCCGGCCCGGCATGTGCTTGGGAAGGCTGGGGAGGAATCGCTCGCCATCGGCATCGTGACGGCGACGGGATTCAATTCAACGAAAGGAGAACTGTTCCGGAGCATTTTGTTTCCTAGCCAGATAGTAAGTTAGCTATTGTTTGTGCCTATACTGTGTTGGTGGTATTGACGCTTGTTTTTATAGGACTTCAAGTTCTATAGAGATTCCTACAAGTTTATTGCAGCACTTGGCCTCGTAGCACTGATTGCTTTCATCAATAGAGCTCTTAATGGGTGAGTAATTAACTTAACCTTCAAGGAAGAAAGATCCCTGACAACTAAGCAGAATTTACAACGATTTGCCCATCGTTTGGGTTCTCATTACCTCACTTGACCTCATTACCATCACTGTACCGCCCGCCTTACCCCTTGTGCTTACTGTCGGCATCGGTCTTGCTCTCCAACGTCTCCGGAGTAAACATATCTTCTGTATCAATCCCGTAAGTTAGAGCAAAAACCCTCCGTGAAGTTATCTGTCTCACCTTAATATTACAGGAGCGAATTAACTTTGCTGGTCGCGTCGACGTGTTTTGCTGGGACAAAACCGGCACATTGACGATCCCTCGTCTTTCCTTTGCCGGAATTGAGCGTTGTGAGAACGCATCGCTGATGGGCTTTTCAGAACTGCTATCGCGGGACTTTACGAACGAGCTCGAGCGCGCCGTGGCTGCTTGCCACACGCTTAACGACGTCAACGGAGAGCTGCTCGGTCCGCCCTTGGATCTGGAACTTTTTGCCGCGACGGGATGGTCCCTGAACCAGCAGGAGTCGCACACGCTCGTCGACAACGTTCAGATCCCCTTGGTAGCAACGCTGACGCCCCCAACGCGGAAACCGCTCCTGGATTTGAAGGTCTTTACGTCGGAGCCCTTCCAGATCGGCGACGGCCCCGAACCGGGTCCCAACGAGCCCTCCCAACCCGGCAGCACGAACGTCCACGTGCTCAAACGGTTCGAATTTGACGCTCAGATCCAGCGATCCTCCGTCGTGTACTACCTGCCCTCGGGGAATGGCGCGCAGACGGGTCTTCGAGCGTGCGTCAAGGGTTCGCCGGAGAGCATCGCACGGATATGCAAACCGGCGTCGCTGCCGGCGAATTATCAGCAGGCGCATAATGATTATGCCGCGCGAGGTTTCTATGTTCTGTCTGTCGCCGGGAGGTTGTTCTCGAGCGGGCCGTTGAGCGGGCAGAATGGGATCAAGATGGAGGATGTCGCCGGGTGTAAGAGGGACGCGGTGGAGCGGGATATGGAGTTTCTTGGGTTCGTGCTGCTGCAGAATCCGTTGAAGGCGGAAAGCCTGCCGGTGGTGACGATTTTGAAGGAGGCGGGTGTGAAGAGCGTCATCATGTAAGTAACGATGCGTGCTTCAAAGGTTATTTTGGCTCACCCGCAAATATTAGCACAGGAGACGGACCCATGACTGCGATCAGTGTGGTGAGGGAGCTCAAGCTGTGCGACAATCTGCTTCTGGTCGACGTGTTTGAACAAGGCATTGGCTTCCAGAAGGTCAAGCGGCAAAAGTCCTTGCAGGCAACTGAGGAAGAGGACCGCGAAGCTGACGTGGAACGCGACGATACCGACGCACGGCAGGAATCGCAGAGCGTGCAGCCTGAAGATTTTGACGAACCGAGCGGCGAACATCATGAGCCAATTCAGATTTCTATCTTTCAGCAACTTAACCTGCCCGTCGGATCGATGAAGGGGAATAACACCCGCTTTAGCGGCGTTCCGTCGAATGCGAGCCTCAAGGGTAAGAGAGCGGAGTCATCAGCGGCATCGCTCTCAGTCGCTAAGACAACGACTGTCGCTATGGCCCTGTCGTACCCTATTGAGGAACTCGGCCGAACGCTGGCCGTCATGGATCAATCGGCAGGAAGGGACGACTTCCAGCGACCAGAGCTTACCGTCACCGGCCCGGCCCTCGAGACGTTGATCGGATGCGCGGAGGACGGGTTCCTGGACTGGCTCGTGACGCGGACGCGAGTGTTCGCTAGGATGAAGCCAAGTCAGAAGACATGGGTCATTGAGCGCCTGATGCGGCAGGGTCGCTACGTCGGGATGTGCGGTGACGGGGCGAACGACACTGGCGCGCTGAAGGCCGCGCACGTCGGGTTGGCGTTGTCGGATGCGGAGGCTTCGATCGTGGCTCCGTTTACGTCGGCGCGGAGGAACGTGACGGATGTCATTCGGTTGATCTCAGAGGGTCGATGCGCGCTCAATACTAGCTTCATTGCCTTTAAGGTTTGTGAAACTACATGTTTCATTTCCGGCTAACTCGTATTGCAGTACATGTTCATGTATCCTATTGTGCAACTGGCGATGAGCGCGACATTATATCAAATGGGATCCGGCCTGTCCAACAATCAATATCTTTTCGACGACATGGCAATTGTTCTCGTTCTCGCCATTTTGATGCTACGCGCTGCCCCGGCGCGCAGGCTTGGTCCGCTTCGGCCGACGGACAATCTCTTCTCGTCGCAGATTCTCATCAGCATCATCGGTCAGCTTGCTATCTGCATAGGCTTCTTCGCGGCCAACATTGCATCGATCGACGACGAGCCGTGGTTCTGTTCGGTTTGGAAGGCGACGGCGCAGTTGGATCGGAAGACGTGGTTGCCGTTGAACGCGAGTTCGCCGTTTAACGTCTCATACCCTTGCTACTAGTAAGTGTCTTTTTAAGGCTCGTTGAGAAGGTTCTTTGCCAACATCTTTACCAGCATCGACCCCGAGCGAGACGTGAACGGTGCGACCGTGTTTAACACATATGAGAACACGGCTATTTGGTTGTTTTCCCACTTTCAATTCGTGATTTTGTCGCTAGCGTTCTGTCTGACATCGGCGCACCGTCGGCCAGCATGGACGAACGGCACTTTCGTTCTCTACCTAATCATGATCTCCATCACGCTCGTATTGTTTCTGCTCCTTAGTGAGCACAACGCCGGGTTCGAATTGTTCTCTCTTGTCTTCAATATCCGATCGGGCGTGTCGATGGAGTATCGCATCGGCGCGCTCTTCCTGGCGGCCTGCAACTTGGCGGCCAGCGTCGCGTGGGAGGTTGTGGTGGTCGACTGGATCGTCAACAAGTGGGTCATGGTACTGGATGAGCGGGAGAGGGAGAAGGAGGAGGATCGGTTAGCCGCGAGGGCGGGCATCTCGATGGCGGTGGATGGTGCGGTGTCGCCTGTGAAGTTGGAGGTCAGGTTGGACATGGCGGCGGCTATGAGGGCTGCTGTAAGTTGGGAAAGCATGGAAAATGGGATGGGTGGGTCGGCGTGGAGATCATAGCACATCCATTTAATTATTCATCGTAATTTTATTTAAAGGACAATCGATTATATTATTTAAAAAAAGATCACTGCAGTCTTTATGCTTGCCCCAACTGATTGAGCATTAGTAACCGTGTGACAATCCCGTCAATCCTGCTGATTGCCGTCAGAGGCCTCCTCCATTCCATTTCGCACACGACGGTGCTATGGCAGACGAGGGAGGCGGTGGCCCCACGAAGCTGCGCTCGCTGCTGCTGGACCTGTGAGTGACAGATCCCGCGTGGCCGTGACTGACTTCGACCTGCAGCCTGTGGAACGGTGCCGCTATCTCCATAAACGCTGTGATCTTGGCACTGTACTATCCGCGCTCCTTTACCCCTCCCTCATATGAGCCGATAGCCAACTCAACCAAAACTCTGTTCGTGGCCTCGCCCGCTGATGTGCCTTTAGACGATGGCGTGGCGGACCGATTTTGTGAACAGAACGTCGTGGTGTACTTGATGGGGCAGCTCGCGCTCGCGGTGTTATATTCCCTGCCGCAAAAGCCCCTGCAGTACGTGTTGGACAACTACAAGCCGGAATGGAAGAAGCACCCAGTCGTTCTGCTCCTGTGGACCGTGTGGAGCATAACAACGCTGTTTGATTTGTGAGTGTCAGCCTTCGCGCATCTATATGGTTGTGTTAATATGGCAAAGGTCATGGTTTATCGCCGGCCAAGTTTGGGTGTTCACGTCGCATCACTGCCAGCACACGAACCCCCCGATTTTCTGGTTGGCACTAGCAGAGATTATCTTCTTCTACCTCACAACGGTTCTTCCGCTGACGTTCTACCTCATCCTCGTCTTGATCGCTCGGAGGCGGCGGAGGATGGCACCATTGCCCGGAACGACGGGACCGGCCGCTCATTTGCGCGGCGGCTTAAGTAAGGTTGAGCTGCAGTCGCTACGGACGTTCTTGTTCCGACCGGGGACGGCGATGGGCGGCGGCGTCGGGATCGAGGAGGAGGACGAGGGGACGGGGTTGACGCCGGGAGGGGATGTAAATCGGCTGCTCGCGGTGGTTGTAGAGAACCAAAAGGAGGAGGAGGAGAAGGTCGAGGGGGAGAAGGAGGATGTGGAGAAGCTGGAGAAGAAAGGGGAGCGGGTGGAGGGCATCAGCGCGTCGGCGGACAAGGCCGTTGCCGCGGATGCAGGGGGCCAATCATTGGAACTAGCAAAACTGGAGAGCACCGCGAGCACAACGAATGTACCCGATGCTGAGGCAGCGGGTGTGATTGCGGCTTCTACGATGTCGGAAAGACCCTTAAACCCATCACCGAATGCTGAAATCGAGATTGAGGCGCCCTCTCCGCAAAGCCACCGGTCGGCAAAGAGTGAAGGGAAAAGGGCCGCGCTAGATGCCGTGGTGGACGTCGCCGGCGGTGAAACAAGCAGTGGAAACCACGGAGTGCCCATATACCCGCCATGCCGAATCGAGATTAACGGCGAGCCTGCCACTGAGGAAACTGCCGAAGAAGCCACGGCGAAAGCTTTGCACCACGTGCGGCACCCGGCCGTCTCATCCCCAAGCAAGTTCCTGTCGGCCGCCTCCCTGCCCGAGGTGCCGACGGAATCGGAACCGGAACCTGAAATGCCATTGCCTGAAGGCTCCACCACAAACTGCGCGATTTGCTTCTGCGACTTTGAGCCCGGCGACCGCATCCGCATCCTCGCCTGTCAACATTTGTTCCACGTGGCCTGTGTGGATCCGTGGTTGATCGCGCCGGAGGAGGACGCGAAGGCGGCAGCTCACCGAACGTGTCCGCTCTGCGTGCGGGAGGCAATTTTGCCGGAGTTCAGGGACCCGATCGTTGAGCGGCATCTTGCAGAGCAGCGGGAAGAGGCGGAGTTTATGAGGGAGATCCTCGAGCGCAGCAGGTTAGAGGCGGAGGAGGCTCGGCGACGGAGGGAAGAGAGAGAGGAGAGGAGAAAGAACGGCGGCGCATGGGGTCGGAAGCAACGGAGTAGGTCAGAGGGTCACCCCGAAACTAACGCCTCGACGTCGGGTGCATCTGCATCGTCAAGTCCACTTGGCAGCAGACGGCCCGATGTGTCACCCGTCCGGACTCGGAACTCGAATGGGGCACGATCTGGCCTAACCGTCCCCAATTCCGAGGGGCCAGCGACCTCCCCATCACCGACGCGCCAAAGCCGTGGGCGGACGCGAAATGCGATATCGTTGTCGTTTTTCCGGAGAGGGTCGAATGCGGCCAGCGCTGTTAGCTCAGTCCGGTCGGCGTCCATTGAAACTTCGACCTCGACGTCGGCGAGGGCTCCCGCGGCGACAACATTTGAACGGCAAGGTACCCGTGATTCGCCGACGGAGCCAATGGACACAGACGCGTCTAGCAGCTCGGCGCACGAGTCGATAAAGCTTGAGGTTTTAGAGCATGGGAAGGCCGTCGACGATGTGGACGGGGATCCAACAGTCGGGGTCGATGTGCGACTGCAGAAAATGAAGGAGAGGTTGTCGGAGACCGCGAAGCGACTTTCGGACCCGAGCTTGGCGTCGGGGCCCGAGTCTTTGCGTTTGAGCGCGGAGGCCGCAAGGGCGGTGATGTCAGCCCTGGAGAAAGTTGAGGATGAGATGGGGCGGGGCGTTTTGAACGAGTTGGAGGACCATGCAAAGGAGGCGAAGGACGTACCGTCAGACTCCTCTTGACTTCATTATACTGCACTATTATATTAAGCAACAAGTTAATACACTTCAACCAAGCATAAATCAGATATTTTAGGGCGATAACAGAATCCAAGCAGCTTTGAGCTGAACTTCAACTTCCATTTCCATTTGTTTCGAGGCCCGCCGCGCCATCACATCCTGTCGTCCCTCCCCGCGACAATGCTCAACGGGCTCCACATGCACGCGGCCATGGCGGCCGGCATTTACGACGGCCCAAAGTGCAGTCTCTTCGACGGCGCCGCCGCGCTGATGCTTGGACAGCCCGCCGCTCTACCCCTCTTGCATCCTCTCTTCCCCCACTACGCCACCGCCGCCGAGGAGGACGACGACCCGACGGCTGACAATCTTCCCGGTCCGCGCATCTACCAGCTGGACGACGACGAGGAGGCCGAACCGCCCGCGAGGCCGCCACCCCATCAACCTCCCACGTTTGAAGGGGCCATCCCCAGCACGACGTGGAGCCCCGTACCCTCGCCAATGGCGCCGGACCTTGACCGCGCCATCCGGCTCCTGAACCAGCGGTTGGGCGTCCAGGCGCATGCGCCCGCAGGCGGACGATCGGACGACGGCGCAGCGGGCGAAAACAGCGCAGGAAACTTCAACAGCGCTGGCGAACCCATTGACCTTGATCGGCTGGCGGCCATCAAGACTCGGCTGGCGAGGTCGTTCGCTCTTGGCGGTGGATCTGCTGTTGTCGGTGGCGCGTCGGACCACGACGGGGTTTGCAGTGATGAAAACGGCGAGGTGACGGCGTCCTACGCGAATCGCCACAGGGTGCGGTCCCGTGAGGAGGATGACGGGTATGCCGGTTACCACGACGACAGCTTCGACGGGCGGGGCCCGTATCACGATTCGAAGAGGAGGAAGTCTGATGACGGGCAGTTTGGGATGATGGATATGGGCGGAGCAGGCGCGTACACGGGTGCCGCTGACAGGGGCTTTGGATACGGTGCGGCGCCGGTCTACCACGCGGAGGACGCTTGGCCGGCGGCGGCGGCGTATGGGGGCGGCTGCGGAATGATAGGAGTTGGTGGTGGTATAATGGGCGCGATGATGGAGCCGATGATGGAACCGATTATACAACCGGTTATAGAGCCGATAATGGGGGTGCCTTCAGCGGAGGAGCCGATGACGGCGACGATTGAGGAGCTCCCGGCGTCGCCGTCGACAGGTAGAAGGTCGCCGGAAGTTTATTGGACGCATGGCGGTGAGGGTGAAGCGAATGAGCAGGGTCACGAGGAGCAGGAGCGGCGGTCGGCGACGCCACCGTGCGAAGGGCTTCGACGGGGTTCCACGGCGTCCGAGATTGGGGATCGAATCCGGAGCTTGATGAAGAGGATGGCGGCGGAAGTGATTGGGGACGACGCTGCAGGCGTGAAGGATTTGAGCGACTATCTTCGAAGGGGCTCGATTGTGGAGGAAGACGAGGAGGAGCTGAGGATCGCGGATGCGGTATCCGTGACGGCCTCTGCGGTGGAGAGCACGAACGACTTTTTGGAAATGTCCGCGTCGACGGCGGCCAAGATGAGCTCGGTGGAAGCTAGGAGCATTTCTCCGGACTCCGTACATGATGTTTGTTTGCATCCGAATCGAATTCTCTTTAAATTTCGTGACAGCATCAACGTTTGGACCAACCCACGGCTGTTGAGGAGAACGGCCATCCTATTGTAGAAGTATCTCTACCGGAGGTTGCAAAGGAAAAAAGGTCACCGGTGCGCGATGATTGCGACTTGGAGGGTTTCGACGGCGGCAGACGGAGAATGTCGGACTCGTCGACCTCATCCGCCGACTCGGCCGCGACTTCGGTGTCCCTGGTGGCCTCGACATTGCCGTCCTCGGGCGAGTCCGTGCACAGCGCACTAACGGGCGATTGCGGCAAGAGTTCGAGCGCGCGCATTGTTGTTACGGCGAGGGAGAGGAGGCCCGAGGAGGACAGCGCGATCCGCAGGCGGACTTGCAGGGAGGAGACGGCGCGGATGGCTTTTTGGCCCGAGAGAAAAGTGATTGTCGAGAACGGGAAGAGGACGTCGATTTTGGTTTTGAAGGATCGGGAGGTGTCGTTGGTAGGTGGCATACATTTGAGCATGCTAGGTTTCAGGTGTCCGTCTTCTAAGCTTACCTCAACAGGAGGAGATGCGGGCGGCGTTCATTCCGGAGTAGACTCAGTATTCGATATCCTCGCATTTCTTTTTTAACTTCGTGCACATTTTTGCGTTCTCTCTCTTCATTATTTAAGGCAGGTGAACCCGTCAATGTAATAAAGGCGTGAGCACGCGACCACAATGCGGATTAAAATAAGCGAGCACAATCGACGCCCGCATCGGCGCTAAGACTTTATCCGCGACCGTGCTCTCACGCCATCTTGCAGGCTCCACCCAGAGCTGGCCAAGAACTCGCATTCTAATTGGCTGGTCAGGTCACCCCGTTCCAAGTGTGGAGATGCTCGGCGCGTCCACATCCTGTATTGTTCCGACTTCCGAACCATACCTCCGTGTCGTGTTTATCTCACTTTGCTGCTTGATACCTCGAGTTACCCGCCATCGCCTTGTCAGTCCCTCACATATACTCGGCACCTCGGCGACTGCATCGCCGTCGACCTGCGTCGTCAGCACCTCCGTCGTCAGAATAGTTGTGCCCAGCAACACTTGACCCAGGCTAAAGGCCAAAGCCTCAGCGGGTCCCGACGCACTTCTCACGTCAGTCTGATTCCCGTTCTCCTACATACCGACTCCACTGTCCACTATCGGGAGGCTTTGGGCATTGGCTCGGAGCACGCTCAGAGGGAAACGGGTCACCCAGCTCACCGTGATAGCCCTTTCCGCGCCGTACTCGCTTCAACCCCGTCATCGCCTTGTCGGCGCGTTGGCTGTCCCTAAGTCATCAACGGTGTGTGGCCAGCCTGCCGTCCTGAAGTCTAACGCGATCTCCGCAGGTTCTCCTCCAGATCGCTCGCTCCACCGCCGGATCCACAGCCCCCACACAACAGCTCTTTCCACCCCTTCTCACGTTCAAGTGCCGTCATGCTGGGAACCTATACGAGCTCCGAAGGCGTCGCTGTCGGGATCATTCCCCCACTGGAAGGGGAGTCCTTGGACACGCTGGCGCCGACGGATGCGATCCCGCCTTTTCCGGCAGCGGACGCTTACGTGAAGCAGATGCCCCAGTCGGATTTGAGCGTGAAGCAGCTCCAGCAGTTGCCGCGTGGGCCGTCGCCGACCCAACAGCAGTCGCGATCCTCCACCTTCAACGGGAGTGATGCGGAGTCCCTCTCCGGCGTTCCCGCTCCGCAGACACTCCCGAGGTCAAAGACGTCATCCCGCCGCGGCAACGCCGGCAACAGCTCGCCGCCCTCTGCCGGCGTCGCGCTGTCCCGGTCGGCTTCTTTGTCGAGTCGGAAGCGGACTTCGACGTCGTCCTCGGCGTCCGGTGGAGCCAACGCGAACATCTCCAGCGAGGACGACGGGCCGCATGGGTCATCTAGGCTTGACAAGGGGACGCTGTCGGATGCGAACTCTGCGCACTCCGGCGGCAACATGGACGCGCGGTCGATCAACGGCGAGGAGTCGTGCTCGGAGCTTCCGCCCGGATCGAAGAGGGATCAGGCGCAGAAGCTGATGCACAAGCTGTTTAAAGGCCTGATCCCGGCGTCGGAGGTGGTGTTTAATGAGCACATATGCGCATATCAACGGAATACTGTTCTGCAACAGGGCAAGGTAGTTCTTATGATTTGGTTTGGATCTGTAGCTTAATCTAATTGAACGTCTGTATAGATCTACTTAACGGAGAACTACTTCTGCTTCTCGAGCAACATTCTCGGTTTTCAGACCACAGTTGTTACTCCGATTGAGGATATCATGTCGATAGAGCGGGCGAAGACGATGATGGTAATACCGAACGCGATAATTGTGACCTGTAAAGACAAGCAGGACTTTTATGCGTCATTCATGAACCGGGAAGCCGCATACGCCAACATGAAATACCTTATCAACGCCTACCGGTTCAGACACATGGGCGAGTCATCTCCTTTGCCGTCAACCCCACGAACCTCCATGTCCAACTCCCCTAATGCCCCCGACCTAACCCGGTCCTCGTCGCTTCACTCTCTCGTCTTCTCCTCATCAACGACCCTTACCAATGTCAACCCTCCACCACCAACCATCATCACCACACGGGCGGATAGCTACGGGCCGTCGTTTCAGGCTGGGCAAGACGAGAACGGCAATAATCTCCCGACTCACCGGGTGCCGCTCCGTGCGCCGTCATCGGACGAGGCCGGCAGCGCCGCCTCGGACGACGAGCGCATTTTGCTCCGCAAGGGGGCCGCCATCGCCCGATCATCGGGCGGCAGCGCGAACGGCTCCCCGCTCCGGACGCGACCAGCCCAGACCTCGTCGTTCCCAACCGCGGCCGCGAACCGGCGATCGTGGAGCAAGGAGCTCCAACAGCTGATGTCCGACGACGATAACCCCGGCCCCACCAACAACGACTCGCCAAAGCGTACAGGACCGCCGCCGACAACGACACAGCAGCTCCAGTACCAACACCAGCAGCAGCAGCCGCACCACCACACCACCCGGCGGCAGAACAGCACGAACTCAAACGCGAGTGCGGGTTCGCAGTCCGGGTCACGGATTAAGCGGCGGGGGAGCAGCTCCTCTAATAGCCTCCTTCTGCCGCCGGCGAACAGTGTCTGGTCCGTGGGCGGAGCGGGGCTTGGGTTTGGGTTTTCGAGGGGCGGTTCGGCGGGTTCGCTCCAGGGCGTGAGCCCCGTAGTTGCCGTGCTCGTGGTTTCGATCATCTTTCTGTGCTTCGTGCTGGCCATCGGAAGCAGCGTGGTGTTGTGGCGGGTCCGCGGGATCGTGTACGCGCTGGAGGACGTGGCCGTACAGATAAAGATGGGCGTTTGAAGTGATCTGAAGTTAGGAGATTGCGGAATTCTCTGTGGCGTCCAAGGATGAGGTGGACTCTTCCATCCTTTGTATGTTTTGCCTACATTTTTTACTCAAGACATCTTTGCCCATGCCTTTTTTTCCATTTTTTTTTTTTTTTGAGTGTGCAAACCTCACACATGTATTTTTGATCTCTTGACTTTTCCCCAACCATCCTTTGTTTGATCATTCTCTTGCCGCGGTTGTTTGTTCAGGACTACCGGACGTAGGAATTGAGAAGTAAATTATCTTGAAGGTCTAAACGTCAAACGTAGTGAATGTTCGGGTGCGGTTGCACTGGGGCAAAGTAACTTCGTCAAACACAGTAGATCGCCATCCACACCTGCATCCTACGATTCCCCAGTCGCGCGGTCGGCTCCTCCTCGACCAGGTCGTAGACCTGACTTCATCTGCAACATGGACTTCGACCTAGAAAACGAGCTGCTGGCCTTGAAGGCCATATTTGACGACGACTTCATCTACGAGACGCTGCCCGACCAGTTGCTCGGCCGCATGATCATATTCCCGTCTTTCGACTCCCCAACGAACCTCATTCGCCTTCCTATACCCCCTCCGGAGGAACCGGTGACAGAGGAGCAAACGCGGGCGGCGATCCATCGCCGGCTGAACGCCATCTCCATCTCCGGCGGCGAGGTGTCCCGCATCGAACCCAAAGAGATCACAACAGAGGAGGTCTCCCAGCCGGCGAGTCCACCGCCAGCACCTGCCAGCTTCGTTGAGATCGAGCACCTTCGTCTGGTTCTCCACTTTTCCATCCCGTTCACATACCCTCACTCTGCACCTCCCCGGATTGTCCTGGAAGCGCCCTGGCTCACCCCGGCGCGGCGCGCGGACATCCTCCGCCGCCTGTCGCGCTTGTGGGATCCCGATAACCCGGACGTGGTCATGTTTCTCTACGCAGATTACTGCAAAGAGGAGGCCGTGTCGTCTCTGAATCTCCTTCTGGCCGATCCGGACGACCTTTGCGGCTCCCCGATTCTGGACCTCGGAATGCCGGCGGGCTCCCCTCCTGCGGAGCTCCGTCGCCGCGTGGATCAGATCATGGCCGAGGACCGCGATCGCGCGCGGCGGCTGTTTGACTCGTCCACCGTCACGTGCGGGATTTGCTTCGAAGAGAAGAAAGGGTCTGGGTGCGTGAGGTTTGGGTTCTGCAGGCACAGTTATTGTCTGGAGTGCTGCGGGGAGTACTTCTCGCTCATGATCGCGGAGGGGGACGTCGCGAAGGTCGGGTGCCCCGATGCGGCCTGCAAGCGGAAGCGGAAAGCGCGGCAGGGCGGTGTGGGCGGCGGCGGCGGCGGCGGTGAGGGCAGCGGGGAGGGAGAAGAGGACCTGGACGGCGGGCCAGGGGTGACGGACGACGAGATCCGCCGCATCGTGGGGGACGAGCTCTTCGCTCGCCACGTCAGTCTGGTTGAGAAGCGCCGCATGGAGCGCCGGCCGGACGTCACTTGGTGCCCTCGCCCCTCCTGCGGCGTCCCCGTGGCCCGCCAGAAGGACTCGGACAAGCTTTGCATCTGCAGCCGCTGCTCGTTCGCGTTCTGCTTCTACTGCCACCGCACCTGGCACGGCGTCGCGCAGTACTGCGAGATCGAGCACCTTGGCAAACTGGTGCAGGAATACGAGGAGTCCGAGGGCGAAAAGAGAAAGTTGCTGGAGACGCGGTATGGGAGGAAGAGGCTCGAAAAAATCGTGGAGGAGGAGAAGAACGCGCTCTGGATTAAGCAGAACGCTCAGAGGTGTCCGAGGTGCGGGGTCGGGGTAGAGAGGAGCTCTGGTTGCAGCCATATGACTTGCAGCATTTGCGGCGTGCATTTCTGCTACCTGTGCTCGTCGACGCTTAATAAGGTGAGAATTTCCGTTTTTCTTTCGGTCGCATTTTATGTATTTGACGCTATGCTGCAGGATAAGCCGTACGACCATTTCAGCTCAAAGACGAGCAGGTGCTACAATAGGCTGTTTGAGGGCAACGACGGCCTTGTTAATGAGGAGGCGAACGAAGATTTCATGAATTTTGTTGACCTCGCCGCATAATGGACTGCGCATATTATAACCTATCTTCAGCATTTATTACTGCTACATGCATGCACTTCAGAATATACGTTCTTACATGCAAGAAATTCATTTTTGCTTTGTATGAATCCCAGAAAGGTGTGATGGCAAAGCCGTTCCAAGACGAAAACGAATACATACAGATACCAGAGATGCGATCAAGTCAGCGTTCGCCAAACAGCTTCGAGGAATTCAGTGCCGTGTATAGGTGCAGCGTTTATTGCGCTTGCAGAAGACGGGTCTATTGATAAGAAAATTCCGATACTTTCGGTAAGGCGAAAGCGCGGATACTAGATATCATGGAGAAACGTAGTTTAGTGTGATGAACGGCGAAGGAGATGGCTTGTGGTCGAAAGGTGAACCAATCATAAAATAAAGTTTTAAAGGCTTCTAACAGGAAAGCGTAAGAAAGGTCGGAGGAGGTTCCGGTCAGCGCGCTCGTAGACTCCAAGGCAGCTAGCAACGATGCTAGCAAACGGATTTGTAATTCTATCTTGCAGCATTTGAAGCGTGACGCAGGTAGCCAATATAATAAGTTACGGATACGAGTCCAGCAGATGACGAATTCCGAGGTCGTAAGTCAGGTCGGCAGACATTCCCGTGGTGTTCTCCGACTGTATGGCCGCAGTGCTCACATCCCAAAACGTAATCGAGTCTAAAAGCATAATCGCATGTTGGCTTTGGAATCATCGGAAAGCAAAACCACTCACTGAATTGAGCTATAGTGTATTTAGACACGAGAACGTCAACGATGCTCTTCATTGTTACGACGGACTTAACAAATCCGGTGTTCGAGGCGGTCGGCGACGACGGAATGCCAAGCACGACGGGTTTATTGTACATCTTAACCCATGTGTCGAAGTTCTGCAGGAATCCAGGCGCCGTCAACTCGCAGGCCGGATTATTGTAAAACTGAACGTTGATGTAGTCGTACAGGTCCGTCCTTTGCAGGAACGTGCCCAAGTTTGCATCCGCGCCGAGCATCAGGCTGCACTGCGGAGCTGACGAGATGATCATCCCCGGGTTCAGGCCCCTCAGTCCTGCGGCGAGCTTGATAAGCTCATTCTGATCGACGGTAGCCTCAATGTCGAAGTCGATGCCGTCCAGGACAACGTTGCCGAAGGGACGGGCAACCGTGGTCGCGCGCCCGCCGAAGAAGGCGGCGTGCCAAGCGCTCGCGAAGATGGGGCCATCCCCCTGAGTAATATTGTAGGCTATGACCCCGCCGCCGATCGACAAAGTGATCTTGACGCCCAAGTTCTGGCACGAAACAATGTCGGCCGCAATCGCCGCCATGCCAAAGTTCTGGCCGTTGCGGTTTTCCGGGTCCGCGCTGGTCCAGTAGCCCTGGTCTGCAAAGTTAAGGACGTAGGTGGGCGTAGAGGTATGAACGTAGAAGACGGCTAGGAAGGAGAGATTGATGGTGTCGTAAAGGTCGGTGGCACAGTATGAGTACAAAGGCGCCGATACTGGCGCGTTGGCGGCGTTTTGGCCCCAGTACCCGCTTATCTTGCGCTTGTGGGAGACCTTAGTTGGGGTCACGGCCGTCACGCAAAGTTGTTCGCCGACCTATAGGCATAAGAGTGAATTCACATTCAAGAAACATTACACAATTCGCTAAGACGTACCGTCAAGCTCGCGCAGTTAAGGCCTGGGTTTAAGCTGAGCAGCGAGCCGGCCGCCATGGAAAATCCCGCCTCGACCGAATCGCAACCCTCGCCGGCTTGGACAGCATGGGTCCGCGCGCACGGAGTCATCGACCTCGGCCTTACACACAGAGTCGCCCCGGCGCCCACCTTCGCGCAGTCCACGCCAAAGTTCAAGTAGTTGGTTAAATAGGCCTGGTCAACGCCGTACATGCTCGCGACGGACGCACAGGAGTCGCCAGCCACGAGCGTGTATGCCTTGCCGCAGGGAACCTGGGCTGGCGCCGCGTTCGTGTTCGCGTTGAGGGACGCGGAGGCGACACAGACCTGCTCGCCGAGCTGGAGGAGGGTGCAGTCTAGCGCCGGGTTAAGGGTCATGAGGTCGGCGGCCTGAAGGCCGTAAGTAACCTCTAGCTTGCCGCAGAGATCACCGGACACGATCGTGTGCCTGTTTGAAGAAGATGTTTAGGCTTTCGGGTCAAGAGAGAGTTACAACCATACCAGCGCGTGCATGCGGGAGCTGTCGAAGGCCGCACGCAAAGAATCTGCCCGGCCTGCTCACAAGAAAGAAAAACGCGTCAGCAATGCTACCGTGAATGTCGACAGCATCCTCAACAATGACGCGGCCAACAAACAAACCTGTAGTGCGCAGTTCAGGCCAGGGTTCAGCTGCTCCAGGTACGCTACTGTGAGACCCCAATGGGACGCGATCGCGTAACACGTGTCCCCGCCAACCACGGTATGCTGCGCGCCGCATGTCGGAGTTGTCGCTGGTGTCGGCGTTGGCGTAGGCGATGGGGTTGGCGTGGGTGCTGGAGTCTGTGGAAGTTCGACAACGGCCGCTGGCGGATGGGCCGCGCATCTTCTCTTGAGAGGGGCTGCGGATGAAACGGCTGCGAGCGCGAGGACAAGAAGCGGGGCGCGCCAGCCGGGGGCAGGACGCATGGCGGGCGATGACGACGGTGGGACGCGATACCGTTATGTGAAGTCAACAAAGGAGGCGCGTCATGATTGGAGTATATGTAAGGTCCTGACTGGTGTCCTAATGACTTAACAGGGCTTCATCGCGTGGTTCTTGATCCAACTTATATTATGTGATTTTATTTTCTCGTGCGTCGCGTATATTGCTTACTCGGCATGATGACAACGTCGAAGTCGAAAAAGCCCAGAGGAAAAGAAACGGCAGCCGAAAGGAAGAACAGAAACACATTCAAGGAGGATGAGATTTTAACAAATCGCGAAATAAAAGGGGAACATGCTACACGCTAATTGCGTAACGGTAGTTTGGTTGCGTCGAGCATAACTCAGACGCCATAGTCATACGTCAGGTCTCTGTAGGAGCCGCCCCAAAACAAAAAAGTGCGATTTTCATTCATTTAAGAGGCAGCAACACTATCGAAAAATATCAAAACAAAATATTAAGTACTAATGGGGCATTTCTTCCGTTTTGGTTGATGTCTGCTGCCGCACCGAGTTTAGTATGCCCAAATTCAGGAAGCGGCCGTCCCCGGACGCAGAAGAATGCACAATGTATTAGCGGCCACCTTTGTCGTGACTTGACCCAGTTCCAGGGTTGATACATCGCGGCTGACGGCGTGGAGGTGATCACGGGACTCTACATGTCGTGTTCGGAGCGTCGGGCGTGCTTCCATTTATGAACAGGTGATACGCGGGGACGGCAGGTCGAATTGCACTCTGCGAGCCTTCACCACAAGCGGTGCTACGTATGCGACCGGGAGAGGGCAGCTGCAGACACATCCGACGGGCAGGCGTGGCATTTGAGGACGAGGCCAGGATGGCGGCGACGGCGAGGTTGCGATCGAGCTCATGAGCGCGGGCATGCTCGGCTCAAGCAGCGAAAATGAAGCGAACACTATTGTCCGAAGAAACATTCTGGAAATGGAAAATGGCCATATATCGCCGCTGAAAAAAGGCGGTACGCCTTCAAATGAAAGCGCTCTGTTGATTGTTCCGAATAAAAAATATTTACGGTTGTTTAAAAAGAAAAAAAAATGTAAAAGGAGGGCGGAACATTTTCAGCGCCCAAGAGCGGCGGTCGCTTCCGCAAATCCGCACGACGGAAAAGTTGCATCCAGTACTTAGGAAATGAAGAAATGAAAATGTCGAATAACATATTCCAAAATACAGAGAATGCAGTACAAAACGGAGGTTCAAAGATAAACAGGGATAATTGTCTAATAAAAAAAGCAAAACGAAAGGAAAATGACGATTACAAAGGCTTAGAACGAGTCCAAAGCGGCGCGTATCCCGTAGTCGTACGCGAGGTTCGCTGCAGTCACGGTGACGCCACCGGAAGCACCCTCGGCGCTGCTGACGTCGAACAAGCCGATCGCATCTACAAATAGTACCAGTACCATTAGCGCCAGACATGCATTGAAGCACAACCACCCAAGAAACGTACTAAAGATATCCGCCGTGTACGCGGCCCTCAGTTTCTTCGCAGCCGCCGCGACGTCCGCCGTATTCTGGACGAAACCGTTGCCCGCGCTCGCCGACGACCCAGGAAGCAAGATGACGACGTTCTTCCCGTACAGGCTGACCCACTTCTTGAAGTTCGCTTCAAAGCCGACGGCTCCAATCTCGCACGAGGGGTTGTTGTAGAACTGCACCTGGATGTAGTCGTACGCGCTGGTGGTCTTCAAAAAGTTGCCGAGGTTTGCGTCCGAGCCTGAGTTGTTGGCGTCGCCTAGGAAGCATTGCGGGGCGGAGGTGACAATCAGACCAGGATTCAAAGAGCGGAGGCGCTGAGCGAGCTTGACGAGCTCTTGCTGGACGACGGACTTCTCGATGTCGAGGTCAATGCCGTCCAAGATAACGTCTGTGAAGGGACGTGGCTCGGACTTGTCCGCCCCGCCGAAAAAGGCGTTGTGCCACTGGTTCGCGAGGACGACACCATCGCCGTTCTTTACGTCGTACGTGTTCGTGGATCCTCCGACGGAAAGGAGGATCTTGACTCCTAGGCTCTGGCATTGTTTAATGTCCGTCGCGATCGCATTGATGCCAAAACTGCTCGCCGGTTTGGTCGAGTCGTAGCCTCCCAGGTTGGCGAAGTTAAGCACGTAGGTCGGCTTCCCGTTCGCGCTGAAGGAGGACATGAAGGCGAGGTTGATGGTGTCGTATACACCCTTCGCGCAATAGGAGCCCAGGGAGGCCTGGGTGCCGCTAGATTGCGACGCCGCGTTTTGCCCCCTCAGAGGAAAAAGAAAAAAAAGCTCAATCAGCACAGAAGGAGGGATACACCATATTTCACAATACCAATAGCCGATGAGCTTGTTGGAGTGGGGCGTGGAAGTACCGGTGGCTTTGGCGGTGGTCGTCGTGGTCGCTGTCGTCGTGCTAGGTGTGGAGGAGGAGACGCATACGCGCTCGCCGGCAAGGAGGTTTTGGCACGTCAGACCCGGGTTTAAAGTCGCAAAGGCCGACGCGGAGATGCCGTTGGCAGATTCGATCGCTGAGCATGAGTCGCCTGACACGGCCGTGTACCATTTTGTGCAAGCGGGCGCCGTTCCGGGGCGGACGCAAAAACTCTCGCCGATCTGTTTTTGTTAGAAAATAGAAGTGAGATGACGTGAAGAGGAGGGGAATGGAAGCGATCGGACTTTAAGGTTGTAGCAGTTGCTATTTGAGTTTAAGTTTAGGAAAAAGGCTAGGTCGTCGCCGAACTTGCTGGCGATGAGGGAGCAGTAGTCGCCGGAGACAACGGTGTATGTGAGGCCGCAGGCGGGCGCGGTCGGAGTGGCGGTCTGGGTAGTGGTCGTACTACTGGTCGTTGTCGTCGTAGTGCTTGCGCTTTTCGATGTCGTCCCGTGTGCGGTCGTGGTTGAGAAGCTGTAGCTCGTAATGGAGATGACGGTAGACGAAGTCGACGTTGACGTCGGGACGGCAGTGCTCGAACTAACGGAGGAAGTCGAGGAAGATACTGCGGCGGAAGTCGACGTGGAGGCGATTAAATTGGACGCGGTCGAACTCGATGTGTAAACCGGGCTGTCAGCCGTGCTTAAAGTTGACGTGGGCACCGGAGCCGCCGTCGAACTAGACGTGTAAACTGTCGCAGTCGAAGTCGACGTGGGAGCGTTGGCCGTTGAGGTAGGCACCTCAATCGAGCTTGAAGTCGAGACATCTACCGAGCTTGAGGTAGGAACATCCGCAGTTGAGGACGGGTAAGTAGCCGGGGCGGAAGCAGACGTTGAGGCGGTTACGGCGCTCGAGGTGGGACTTTCCGTGCTTGCCGTGGACGTGTAAACAGACGGGGCGGAAGCAGACGTCGATACATCCGCCGAGCTCGAGGTAGCAACAACAGTGCTTGCCGTGGACGTGTAAATTGCCGGGACGGAAGCAGACGTGGAGACATCCGCCAAGCTTGAGGTAGAAATATCCGTGCTTGTCGTCGAATTGTAAACAGCTGGGGCGGAAGTAGACGTCGAGACAGGGGCGGAAGCAGATGTCGGGACTTCCATTGAGCTTGAGGTAGGAACATCCGTGCTCGATGACGTGTAAACTGCCGGGGCGGAAGTAGACGTTGAAGTATCGGCCGTGCTCGAAGTGGGAACATCCGTGCTTGTTGTTGAAACGTAAACTGCCGGGTCGGAAGCAGACGTCGATACATCCGCCGAGTTTGATGTAGGAACATCCGTGTTCGATGACGCGTAAACTGCCGGGGCGGAAGTAGACGTTGAAGTATCGGCCGTGCTCGAAGTGGGAACATCCGTGCTTGTTGTTGACACGTAAACTGCCGGGTCGGAAGCAGACGTTGATGCATCCGCCGAGTTTGAGGTAGCAACATCCGTGCTTGCCGTTGACTGGTAAACTGCTGGGGCGGAAGATGACGTTGAGATATCCGTCGCGCTCGAGGTGGGAATTTCTGTCGTGCTAGGAGCCGACATGTACGCAGGAACGTCTGCTGTGCTCGAAGTTGCGGTGGCGGCATGAGTCGTACTGGAACCCGACATGTATATATTTACGGACGAAGTCGAGGGTGGTATATCCGCGCTGGAAGTGGTTTCGCTCGCGGTAGGCGTACTCGAGGAGGTGTAAACGGGCCCCGTCGCGGTCGGCTCGGTAGCTGCTATCGTTTCGGCCGTCGCGGCGGCCGCAGCCGTGCTGGAAGCGCTGGCCGGGATCGTCGCGCTCAAGTCCACAACAGTGGAAGACAAATCTCATAGTTGGATATCGCGGTCTCGGTGCTGGCAAAGGAGGTCACAGTCGGCGCCGCGTTGGACTTATCAGCTGCGGAGCTGGTCGCAAAGTAGCTGATGGATGTTGTCTGGTCAGCTGCAGAGCTGGTGGCTGTCCCGCTGCCGGCAGAGTAAGTGATCGGAGTGGAAGCGGTTGGGATCGAGTACACGGCGGTCGTCAAATCAGCCGCAGCACCCGTCGTGCTGGCGGTGCTTTTAGAGTACGTAATCGGAGTGGCAACCTCCGAGGTCGAGGTCGCGGCCGTGGCCTGGGCGGCGGCGCTGCTGTTCGCCGACGCGGTCGGTGACGCGGACGCGGACGAATATACGATGGAGCTCGTTATCGCGGTCGTGGCACCCGTGGCAGACGACGATACGGGCGTGTAGGACGAGTAGCTCGGTGCCGTGCTAGTCTGTCCAGCAGATTTCGACGACCCGACGCTGGTGTAGACGATCTCCGTGCGGCTCCAGCTGCTCGCAGGCAATGCACCGGACGTGACCGCCATGACCGGCGATGCCGAGCTGATAGCGTTGCCGTACGAGACCGAGGGCCGCGTCGAGCTGACAACGGGGTCAGTGAGTGCTCTGGGAGGACGCGGGTGCCACTTTACCTGGCGACGTCGCTAAGGACGCTGACGTGGCTGCTGCCATATGCCGGCGGCGAGGTATTGACAGGCGCATGGGTCGAGCGGACGCATCCGGGAGCCGGTGCAGCGGCCGCGGACCCGAGAAGGACGGCGACGGCGATGGCGATAGAGGACATGGAGATCGATCGCCCTGCCTCTCGCGCCTTCGTCCAATGGCCAAGCCCTTTTGTCTTACCATTTACCAATGACTCGAAACGCCATGTGAAGACAGCGAAATAAATGATGATGAACAGTTTCGCCGAAAGAGGTTTGAGCCGGAATTGCCATTCGATGTCCTCCAAGCCATTCCTCATCGTCAAATGTGCGGCATCCTCATTGCCGTGTCTAGCGCCGACCCTACCAACGACCTCCTCGCCTCGCTGCAGTCTCACGTTTCCCGCCGAGGCCCCGACCACCTCGGCACTGTCACAGTCCCCGTCACACCGTCGCTGCACCTCCGCCTCGTTTCCTCCGTCCTTCATCTCCGCGGCCCGGACACCGTTGCGCAGCCCTTGCAGTCGCTGAACGAGGATGAAGGACGATCGCGTGCCGGCGGACTAGTGCTTATGTTTAACGGCGAGATCTTCGACGACCCATCTGAGGACTGCTTCCATGTTCGTTCTCGCTTTGCTCTTTCTTCACGAATTGTCGACCTTGCTCACAAGTTAGCTTTTTGACTAGCTGCCAGCAGGTGACGCCAATGACGCGCAGCACCTCTTCGAGGCCGTCCGGCTCGCCTGCGACCCCCAAGATTGGCAGACGCGTCTCACGCGTCTCCTGAGCCAGCTTCAAGGGCCATGGTCGTTGGCGCTCTACCACGCGGCATCCAGCACGCTCTTGCTTGGTCGCGACGCGTTGGGTCGACGCTCGTTGGTGTGGAGGTGGCCTCGGATCGGCGGAGACGGATTTTACGTGTCATCGGTCGTCGGGGAGGATGGTGGGGATGGGTGGGAGGAG
>JADGJL010000203.1:0-32113 GCA_027600665.1 Irineochytrium annulatum | reverse complement strand
GAAATTTAAGGGGGGTAACCCACTACAATACCGAAGGTATCACCGTAGGATGTATGTCAATCTATGGGATTCGACATAGCGTTTTGACTGGGTGCTGCATGACCAAAGTGGCTTGGAAAACTGCCGATCCAGCTTTCCAATAACCTCTGCGGGACCATCCTGGCTGGAGGGCCACTGTGCTTCCAGCGACAGAGCAACCTCATATTCCCATCCGATGGCGAAGAGCAAGAATGGGGCCGAGACACGTTTCAATCCCAGGAAGGTACAGACCGTCCCGACAAGGGAAGCGCCCCTTTTCCGGAAGAAGTATTGTCACCCCGGCTGAGCGACTGCGTTTGTTACCTATACTGTTATTAACCGAACATACTTGGTTAGCGTCGCTTGCGAGGCGCACGGCGGGATCAACTCCAACAATATACCGCCTCCCGAACACTCGGTCATGGCTACGCTGTCGCTGTTCGATCGGGACGACGTCACAATGACGAGACACAAGAAGTCCGGCGTGGCTTCCCGTGTCAGGGGTGTGAAGCTCCTTCACGACCACGTCCTCAAGGCCTTTGATTAAATGACGGACGGATGGAGAGTCAAAAACCCCTTTATCCTCTCATATGGTCACTTACAAAATAGTCTTTTTAGACTTGTCGTATCATGCCCTTCATCGCTTCGGCGATACGCGTGGTGTGTCCAGTGGCAACCCAAGGCTCTTCTATATGTAAACGCTACGGGCGGGAGGTTCAACACCTTCGACACTGCGTCAAATATCTCTCTGGGCCAACACGATCCTCACGACGGACTACGACGGCGCTACGAGCTTTACCTTTTTACTCACCTACGTTAAATACTTACGAACACACGTCGGAGCTGCGGTTCCGCAGCTTAACAGGGAAGAGACCGCAACACTATCGCTCTTGATCGTCCTCGGAGGGTTGCTTGAGCGAGTCCCGACGCGTGTCCAAAGGTGAGGTGGCAGTGGAGTGGAGGAAGCCGACCAGGTATGATGGGACACAGGGACTGAACCTCCCGCCTCCAGCAGACAGGTGTTTCATACCTGGCTGGAAGCTGCCACTAGGATGACGCATCAGACGCACCGAGCAAGGTGCGTCGGCCGACTGGCTCCAGGTGGGTTGTATCAGATCCCCTCTTTTGGGTCGAGCTGTATCGAAGTGAGACTGTGTCGGGGCCAGATGAGATGATGGCGGGCCAGAGCTAACCAAACAAATACGCGCAAAATTTTTAGCGAGGAACATCACTGGGGATAGGAGCGACGTGGACCGTCTCCGCTGTGTCGTGTCAGCACGCGGTACGGTAACGAGCTATACCCCAGGCTAGATCCGCTGGGGCTTGGATGACAACAACCTATTGTGACTAAGGGTTACCTTTTTTTATTGTTTGCTTGCCTCTATGCTTCGATATGCCTGGATCTCTTGTCCTGTTACTTTCCTTTCAGTCTTTTCTGTTATTTCCTTTATTCCCGTTGTTACTTCATATCAGATACGCCTCCGCACCACAACTACAAGCTCACCGGCGCCAACCCTCTGCGGATAATGGATTCCTTGCCGTTTTGGTGCGAGCGCTATGACTAACACCTACATTTACACTTATACTTTCATTTACATATATGCCGAAGCTCATTTAACCCACCTTGCAGGCGCATATCTTGGAGCGGTGACTTCAACGGTGCATAATGAGCACATGTCAGGTGAACTCTGTCATCCTCCTTCATTCTTCATTGTCTCTTTCATTTTACACGGAATGATTGTGGGGTGGAGGCACTGTGAACCCGGCTGTGACTTCACACTCACCATTGTACAGGGACTGATCAGGGCGAGTCAGCTCCGTCAAAATCACGAAAACGATGGTCGCCGCCGCCACTGATGAGGCTTTTCCTTGCTGTTGCATTACCAAAAAAAAAAAAAAAATTATCCCTGTCTTAGTACTCAATTTGGGAGAGGGCATGGACCTCTACTGAAAAAAGGGACACTGTCTCAGACAAAGCCTTCAAGCTTGGACCAGTCATTTTGTTGGTTTCTGTCAAGAAATCCAAGGATTTCTACGGGGTGGCTGATCTCGTGTTGGTGTGGTCATTTGAGGCATTGCGTTGCTTTGAGCTGACAAAGGAAAGCGGCCTTGTGGGCCATTTTAACTTGCGGTGGATTTACGTTAAGGAAGTGATGAACAAGCTCTTGTCTGGACATAATGACAAGTGCGCCCATTCTTCTTTCTCACAAACTTATTGGTGCGCTGGCTTTAGAAGTGGCCAAGCGGTAATTACCCTGATGGATGCGGACTGCGTGCCAACCCGCGCAGGGGAAAAGGCAGTGGAGGTTATCGCGGCAAGCAGGTATCTCTTCAGTCTGATAGACGGCCGGACCACCTTCCTCCGTCATGACGAGCGATTTGGATAGGTGGTAGGATGAATCATTTCTTTGCTTTTATTTTTGGTCTTGTTGTTTTGTTGCGGAAAACGGCTTGGTCATGGAGGAAGTGTGTAATTATTGGTAATCAAAGCGATATTGGTGCAATTTTTTAGGGATGATCATAAAGGTTCGATGACATCACCAGTTTAAAATCTGTTGAACTTCTGAACTTCTGCGTCCGATTTTGTCACCATCACTCTCGACTTGCAGTTGAACATCATCCAACATCATGATGACCGGAGCCGTTACCCACAACGCTGACGTCGCAGCTGGCTACGACAGCACCGACTACATGGACACCAGCATTGAGGAGGTGACAGTCGTTGATGGCCTCCGTTGGGAAAGGGAGGACGCGAGAAGACGAAGAGGGCGGCAGGTCACGGAAGCGGTGCAGAGTCACTGAAGACGAAGCCGGGGATGTGTCAATGGAACATGTATGCACCCTGCATTACCGGAGATGCAATGGCAGGCATAATGATTCTCACGGGCACAACGCTGATTAATGTCTATTTATCCTCTTCCTCCTCCTCCACGGTCAGACCAATGACATCTGTGTCCCTGACGATGGTGCGTTTGCACCCCCGCTCCTGCCTACTCCTCCTTCAAGGCCCCTTGCTTTGAAGGCCGTCCCACACCTTGCCTTGGCCCGCCATCAAGCCATGGCCCGTTTGAGGTCACAAGCAGTCCGCCGGCGCCACCAGTTTTCAGTTCGCAGACCCGCCTACATACGGATAAGTGGGCTAGTCAAGCAAACAGCGCGCAACATCCGTGCGAAACTGTCTTCAAGGCGGCATTGTTTGAGCAGTTGCTCAACAGTATGGATCTGATCAAGCAGCAGGCGAAGGCCAAGAAGGCGCTGAAGGAGAGGGAGATGGTGGCCCTGGGTACCCGGGTGTGACATGCAAGCTCGTTCTTATGCTTGCCCAATTTGGTGTCAACTCGTCATTCCTTGGGCATAAACATCCTTGGCTTAGACATCCGTTTGCTATTCGGACGCGCTCACTCTTGTTTTGCTTTATTTAACGCTCCTTTTTAACTCGTTTCCCTTTGAAGTACTTTACTTATTCCCATTCACGGACGTTCGCATGTGTTAAACACTCGCTGATGCTGTGCATTTCATCATGTATCTTTAAGTAGATACCTTCTTAGCTTCTGATGTGGGGGCTTCCTGCCTATCTGCCTGGTCATTTTATATGTTTATGTGGACCGATCCCTGCTGTACTGACACCGCGTTTACTCTATTATCATATATGCGTATTTCCTGAATACAAACAATCCTGACGGCGTTGTTTCCCTTAGACTTCCGTGCTTTACGCAAATAATGCGTTTCTGTTAATCTCTAAAAGTGACCGCTTTACAGCGCGATCGGCCCACACCATTGGAACATTAGATTTCCTAAAGCTTTACGCCCCCACACACCAACGACTCAAGTGCAGTAAAAGTCCTACGCGAGGTTCTCATCCACCGAAATTGCAATTCTCTGCTCGTAACTCGGTCAAAATGTGCATGTATTATGTAATAGCCAACTGCATGTCTATAAACATTGCTGAAATGTCACCAAATTTACTATCCCAGCTTCAACAGGTTCCCACCACCCTCAGGGGAAGCAAGTATCGCATCACCAACGTCCCTCTCCGCTTCCCCCACGTTCTCTTCCACCCATCTAAAAATGTCGTCCGCCGGTTCTTCGTTCGCCGTCGACTCGCCAACCTCATCATCGTCGTCGTGGCGCGAGACTGCCCGCAACTTAATACCAACGCGTACACCTCCCCGCGCATCCTCATACGCTCCGTCCTCCTCATCTGGGTCCTCCGTCGCTAGCTGCTCCAGGCCATACCGCGCGTTGTTATCAGTAGGACGCCATAACAACGCGATCGACACGAAAACGACAAGATAAAGTATGTTCAGCCTGGCAAAATCATTAGGTGAATTTAAATGGCCTCTTTAACCATCCGTCCAGTAAGAACCAGCGGTATGACCACTGCGTTGGCACCCATGCCGGATCCTCTCGCTTTGAAAACACATACTGTTTTGTATATCAATAAAGTGGCTTCGCCTGCCAACCTACCATGTTGATAACAAAGAACACCAGAAGAAGAAACACGGAGAACACCAAAGTTTGCCATAAACGCTGGTACATAACCAATTTCACGGCTTGTCTTTTTGCTTCGAGGGTCTTTATCGTGTCGGTTAATCCCTATGCATCGTAAGATTGATGTTTCTTCTTCAGAAAAATCAACCTGGAGGATAAAGAAATAGAACGCCGTCATGGCAGCGGACAACGGGAACGCAAACACCAAAGCCAGGAACGGGGTGACGTCGGATACAATCATCGACCCAGCGGCGTAAACGACGCCGAAAACAAAATGGGTATACGCCAAAACAAGGCACTTTTGCATAGCAGATCCAAGAGTCGGCCTAACAGTATTAAAGTTACATCCAATAACCAACTTCCTACCTTACAACGCCGTAACCTAAGGCCACGATCAAAAGCATAAAGAACGAGATTGAATTCCTTGCCGAGTTCAAGACTACAACTACCACCAGCAGTTTAGTGTTGGACCGGCCCCAACGGTTGTAGTCTTCAAAGTAGCCGTAGTTAAACGCCATCTCAATCATGAGAAAGAAAATAACTGCTGTGACGTAATGCTGCAGCATCAGGAGGTCCTTCCAATGCATCCAGGACTTGATAAACCATGCGAATCCGAGCAAAAGGTAGGTTATTGAAAGCAAACCAAAGAACTTCGCAACTATTAGCAGCATAGAAATATCGCAGACCCTACTGGCAGCTTGGGATAATCGGCACCAGGCAGCTTCCCGTACGGATTTTCCAGCGTTACTTCGGCCGAAAACTCAGCCGTGGACGGTATCGGCTCGATCAGGACGCAATACAAGCCGGTCCTTTCGATCGTATACGTGATCTTCTGCATATCAGCCTGATCGGTCACGTAATGCCGGAACTCGTTTGTAGTGGGCGAAGTAAATGCGGTCGTGTCCTGAATAATAAACGCCTTGGTGCTATTTATAGAGCAGGCGCCAGAATCGATCGCGAGGGAGTCGCAGATAACTGCAGAACCGGTCGTCTTATTTTTAAAACGGTCCTCGTCCTCCACGTTATAAACTACCACGGTTAAAAAACAGTCGTCATAAGGCACCCTACTCAACACCGCAAAGTCTGCCGGCGCCTGAACTTCCGTTAACACAATGCTGATAGAACCATTTTTTGTCTGGCCGGGGATAGAGCCGCTTCCCCACATACCGGCACATCTACGCGCCGAGGAATGAGTGGATGAAGGCGACAAGCAAACTGACGTGCCTTGATCTTCTTCCGGCATCAGGCAGTGTTATCTTGTAAGCGTTGACTGTTAATAGCAGTGTAGCGAGAGTCAAAGCCTTGAGCGGCCACATGCTCAAGGATGGCCGGGGTGATGGCGATCGGCTAACTTTGACTTCCCTTGCGGCTTGGACTGATCATGCTTGTTCAGAAATTCCACACATGGTTCGGTTGCAGACACAACGATCAGCCTTGGCCGCTGCAACCCGGACGACAATTAAAAGAAAGTAGAACAACATTTCAAAGCGGGTCCGTCCTACTCCCCGATTTATGCAACGGACGAGATTGGCTTCATTGACTGCTTGCAACGCCTCGGTCATCCAACTTTCTAAGCGGTAGGACGCGACGCGCGGCTGTGGCGGCACTACCTCGCTGGTCGGAAGGAAAAAAAAAGCAGGCAATTTAATCGACCTTCTACCCAATTCGCGAGGCCCACTTTTTTTTTCTTGTTTCTTGAATAATGGGTGCCTCGGCATTCTCTTAGAGGAATTTAAATACGAAATAAGTTATACAGCCTAGGTTAGAATTACAGACAGGTAAAAAACTAACGAAACAACGGAGACGACAGAAACAGACAAAATAATCACATCACGACTATAGGGTACAGCGCTTCTCGCGGTGCTCCAAACTTCCACACTTCAAGCAGACGTGCTTGTACTTGCAGCGTTCCAGAGCGCATCGACCATTGTTAAAATCACGGCATACTTGAGCCCTTTCGGTCGAGGAAAGCATGCTGCCAGCCGACAGAACCGGTGCCGAATTTGACGGTGTTGCCATTATCAGAGAAGACGAGGACGACAAAACCTCCTCCGCTCTAGATCGCTTAGCCTCTCGCCCGCCCGCACCACTGCTCACTGGCCTTGCTGAAGAGGCGGGGACTTCGTCAACAAGTGAACTAGATGTGGACATAACGCGCGGTGATTGCAGTTCGGCCAACTTCGACCCAAGCCTCTCCTTGACCGACTTCTTTCTCGCTTCATTAAAATACGTCTCCACATTCTCAGGGCACAGGATTGATGCATGAGAGGCGCGGCACCGAATGCACTTATGCTGCCGAGGGCAGTCCTCAGGGAGCTTGCAGACACCGCATGAATTGAAGGCAAAACAGAATTCGGCTCCGAGAAGGGCGGGGACTGGGCAGTTAATCAGTCTGTGATTCTTCGACATACATCGAAGGCATCTGTGCTCGCGGTGACAGGCGGACGAGCACTCCTCCGTCATATTCCACCGTACGCAAACGCTTCGACCTTCAAGACAGTCCAATATGCTATGCGGCCCATTGCAGATTATGCAGCAGTGCTTCTTTCCGCAGACGCCCTCGTCGGGACAAATCATCCGGTTGAAGTTGATACACAGAGGATCTTTCGCAAGACCCATCGTTTGTACCGACGGCTCGGAACCTCGGCGCCGAGCAAGCAGCGGAAGTTCTTCTATAGAGTCGTCTCGGGAGCGCTTTCGCTCGTTAAGAATATGGCGCAGATCCTCTACCCCGTGCAACCCGTCACCACGGCTCATAACCACAACCCTCGCAGACCCTTCCGGTAGTGAATCCTTCGCATCTTTGCCCTCTCTTTCACGTTCCCTTTCGCGCATGAAATATTGCCTCGAGCGATCGCGGTCATCCCGTTCCCATTCGGAATCGCGGCGAGATGAGATGGTTTCCTTCAAATCGTACCCTTTATGGTGGCTATCACGGAGAGGTAAATAATCCTCACGGCCCAGTCTATCGCGTCCCGTAACGCTGGAATTGATGGCCGTCAAGAGAAACTTATCAACTTCCATTTCCAGAGTCGCGTCGCCATTTAGACTTTGATTTTCAGCAATGCCATCCGTAGCCGGCGCGGTCTCGACCCCTCGCGAGATCCTTTCTCGCTTAACGCTGGCTCGAATTTCGGCCACCCGAGCCTCTGCCTCGCGCACTTGAATCTTTTTTATGTCCAAACGGTTCAATCCATAATTAATCAGGGTCTCAAGATCCTGTCGCTGCCTAGACAACTTCTCGCACGCGTCCCGCTTAGCTCGCGTCTGCTTCTCTAACTCTTCAACCGTTTTGCATAGACGAGCCTCGTCCTCCTCGATTGACCGACAATTTGCCTCATAACTAGCAACTTCTTTCTTCTCTTCCGCATACTCTCGCTCTAGTCGCATGAGAATGTTGTCTTGGATATCCAGCTGAAACAACGCGCGACGTTCGGAGATTTGGCTCTGGCTCGCGACCATCTGAGCGCGATCGCCTGGTTGAAGAGTTTTTAAGATCTAAACGAAAGAGACGTATCGAAGACGCAAAACAGATCGCTTTACCGTTCAAATCGGTTGCAGCGCTTGTCGAAATATTTTGGGCATCCTCAGGCGGCGTTATAGCGGCGTTCTCCTCTTGTTCGACCGGTTTCGAATCACCATCCGAGGATGCCGCTGGAATGGCCGCAGCAATCTTCGAAAGTAGCAGCATGGCGGCAGCGTCGGAGGTGAGCGGGGCGCTCGACTCGGCCGGACAAGCGGAGGAGGTTGCTAACTCATTCATGACCGGCCGCGGGGCCGTCATCCCAGACGACGGCGGGCCATTTACAAGGCATGCCAGCGCCGGAGAAGCGGAGATGGTTTCGAGGAGTTTGCGAACGATTTCCTCCCGTGGTGCATTGACGAGCGCAAGGAGCTCAGGGTGCAGGGGCTGACCGGCGTCGGAGATAGCAGCCGGACGTTTGGTGTCGTCCACGGTCCAGTTGGCGGCCATGATGCAGCCCTCGTCTTTCCCCATCATGGTCACTGGGAGGGTGCTTGGGTGGTTGCACAGATTATCGAACTTCGAGATCCGACTGAAGTTCGAGTTGATGATGCTCGCTGCACATCGTGAAGCCCTGATCACGTCACCGATCAACTCCAAGCGTCTCCTGGCTGCCTCGCTCAATGTGAAAAGAGATGATCTGATTGCAAGATCTCTTAAAGGGCACACTGGGTGAGCCGCATAACCCCGCTTTCGACGTTTAAGTCAAACGCTTTACTGACGCGTTCTTTCAAGTTGCGTCAATGCAATCAATTTTAGCCCGTCGGGAGATATCCTTGCCTCGGGTAATTCCTTATTTCAAACTTCCTGTCCCCAATTGGAATGAGAGGATACATCAGAGCCCAAGACTGTTAATTTCTTTCCGCTAAACATGCCTTGCGGCACCAAATGCTTGACGTCCAAAATTTGTTGTGCAGGTGGTGATGATCTCCGAATACACCTCTGGAACGTTATGGATCCATCGCCGACTGGGATTCCATTTGGAAAGTTTTACGGTCACGACTCGAATATCTTCAGCATAGAGTTCGCAGGGTCGTCATTGTATTCATGCGGGAATGATGGGAAGCTCATCCATCACGACATGGCACACCAAACTTCCGTGGAGGTGGATGAGGCGCACGACGGCGCGATCCTAAAAGTGTCAGTTCAACCTGACAATAATAATGTCGTCGCCACGGCCGGTCAAGACGGTTTCGTTAAGATATTCGACTTCAGACGGCATCGCTCGCGGGTGGCGACGCAGATCCAAGGTTCCTCCTCGTTCAACTCGGTGCAATACAATCCTGTAATGGCCAACCTGATTGTGACCGCGAGCGAGAACGGTGATTTGCTTTTGTTCGATTTGAGAATGGCTGGAAAGGACATTATTTCGTCGCCAACTCCTGTTATACGATACGCTTCTATGTTGCAAAACGGCACATGTTTTGCGAAACCTTCCGCAATTTCGGCGACATTTTCTGCTGACGGACAGCTAATTGGGACGTGCTACCAACGGTGGCGCCCGACAATCTATGTTGTTAACGACGCTATTCCGGTCGCGACATTAAGGTCAAGGGTTGATGGCCTTCGGTACAACGGCATGGGACAAAACACCTCACGGGGCGTCGGGTATTCTAGCAGCTGCACAATGAAGTCTGGCCATTTCGCTCAGGGGGATAATGTCCTTGGTTTCATCGGAACCGCCCCGCGGTCGAGGGTTCCGCAGTTCCAAGTGAAGTCAACACTGTTTGCGATGGGGAGCGACGATTTTCGAGCGTATGTGTGGGAGATCCCGCCGGTTGGCGAGCTGTTAGAGCGGCGAAAAGAAGTCGGGAAAGTTGGGGAGTGTAGGCCACCCGACTGCGTGGAAGTTATTGGGCCGAAAAAGAGGCGTTACGTTCCTTGCATGATCGAGGAGGAAAGATTTGCTCTTCAAGGTCATAGGTCTATTGTTAACTCGGGTAGGTTTATGTGCATATTTCATTTATCTGCAGTTCCTGATTTACCTTCATTCATTTTTTGCATAGTCGTGTTCCACCCTCACCTCCCTCTGATTGCTACGGCGGGTGTGGAAAAGGTCGTTCGTCTGTTCGCGCCGTTTCCGCTAACGAGCGATTGCGTTGACGCGCCGGCATTGCGGCCAGTTTCTTCCAACCCCAGACCGCGCTCCCTGTTTCAGGATGATCGCCATGAAGAGACGATGGAGGAAGATATCTCAACCTTAAGGCAGTTCGATTATTTACTATTGTCCGAATCCTTCCACGACGCTCTATGGGGTAGCGGTGGAGATAGTAGCGGAGAGAGCGACGACGACGCAAATCTTTGGGTTACCGACGATGAGGCAACTGGGATGGAGGATGACGCTGAGGACATCGCTGCCGGCAATGTGGATTTAGAGGAAAGGACAAGTGATGACGGGCTGGAAGTCGCGTTTTTGGAAGCGTAAGTTTCAAGTGGTCTTCGTTCTGAACAATTACACCTAGGGAAAGGGAATCCGGCTCGAGTCCAGGTCGAAAGCGACCCCGCGAAGAAGAAGATTAGTTTGCCATGGATTCATGCGCCTCCTTCGTCTGTTGATATTCCATACGCACACATACATACACATTCATTGCATTGCATGAAGTAAAGAAAAGTTTGGTGGTCTGTGGAAGCCAGTCGTATCTCCCCGGTCCTGTTTTGCATTCGCCTTTGCAACGGTGTTGGAGCTTAGACCAACGTCCTCGCACCGCACCGCATCGAAGGACAATGGCCATCCCCTCTCGCAACGTGAATGCTGGTGGATCGTCATCTGGCGGGGGACCACCGTCCGGCGGATCATCATCGGCGTCGGGGCCTTCCTCAGCATCCACATCGGCGGCCCTTTCAAGATCCCTGCGCCGTCGCTCCACGTCCGTCACAGCAGCAGCGGCCGCGGCTACGTCGAAGTCGCTTAAGTCCTCGGTATCATGCAGCAACATGAACGCATCCACACACGGCTCCAGCAACGTCCTCCTCCCTCCGTTCACTACGCAATCCCACCCGCCACTGTCACCCGCCGCGAAGAATGCCGCCCCGCGATCTTCTGCACGTCCGGCCGTTCCGCAGTTCCCCAACGAGCTGCTCCTAATCATCCTTCAGATGGTCTCCACCTCAGACTTACTCGCCGTTCGTCTCGGCTCGAAGAAGATGAAGGCTCTTTCCGACCTCACCCTCTCGGCGCGTCTAGACTTGCTCATCCTAAACCTCGCCGATCGGCATGATCTCGCGGAGGATCAGTACCGGGACGCGGAGAAGGAGAAGCGGCCGCATTTGAGACACTACCGCAACTTCCTTAGGAACATCACCACGAACGAGATCACCGAAGCGACGTGGTATGCGACGCCGCCCGAGGAGCTTAAGACCGTCTGCGAATGCCTATGTATCCTCAAGGGGTCTCCTCTCACGATCAAGAAGCAGACGTCTGCGCCGACTCTTGCCGTCTCGTCGCCTTCCTTCCTTTCCGTCGACACCGACGTTACAACGGGGATCTCTGCCGACGCCTCTTTCGTTAGTGTGGACGTCACCTTTCTCCCCTTTCCTTTTTTATATTTAGCGAGCGAGTCGCGCTCGCCTATCTCCTTCTCCACTCTTGCGTCTGTGTATCGTTGACTGACGTTGATTCTAATCAGGATGCCCAAACCGAGGAACCAATGTCTTGGGCGACGATCAAGAAGGTCATGACCCGGTACGATTTCAAGACGTGGTTGACGAACCTCCGTGTGGGTGTCGACTACGTCCCCTTCCAGCATGTTAAGCGGGTGGAGAAGATCATCATGATGGACCCGAACGTGACGTATGAGCGGCTGCGGGAGGTGTCGATGGCTGGGTACAAACTTCTCATCATCGTCGCTGCATGCTTGCAGTACTGCTCTATTTCCGAAGATTTGAGACTTAAGCGGAAGGATATGGTGATGTTAGATAAGCAGTTGGGCCGGTACAAGGTCTTTGTCGCAGCCGTGAACGGGACGTCGACGTCGTCGCCTCGAGTGTGAAGCGATGACGTCGCGTGCTTTGGGAGGGACGAAGATTTATGAGGAAACTTTCGTTTGATGGTGACCGGGGACAGGGATGCATTTTGATTGTTGCGGGTGGTGGTGCTTTATCGTGCAATTTTTTTGGCCCCTTTTGTCACGGCCTTTTATGTTATAACTCTGAGTTTACTGCGCTGTCTTTCTATTTAGCTCTATGTGGCCCCTCGTATGCGTCTGTGATTATTGTGGCGTGGTGTGGCAACAGTATTTTAAAGAATTATTTTTTGAATTGCCACACGTACAACTATGCCTCCCAAAAACAAGCCCTCCGCTCGTCAGGCCAAGCTCAACTTCGTGCAGTCCCGCCCACATACGATCTCGTCCCCGAGCACACTCAAGAACCCCTCGTCCCTCTCCGGCGGCTCGTCGACCCCGTCCTCGCCTGGAACCAAACCCGCACCCACCCGCCAGCAAAAACAGCACGACCGCCATGTCTTGACGCCGCCCGAGACCAACCGCAAGCGCGCGCCGCCGGGCGGGGCGAACGAGGATGACGAGGAGGAGGCGCGCTGGGAGGATGCGGAGATGGAGGACGAGGACGGCGATGAGGGCGTGCAGGTTGTTAAAAGGAGGAAGAGCGCGGACGAGGATCCAGCGGACGAGGACGATGAGGAGGACGCGGACGTGTCGCCGCTGAGGCATGTCGCAGAGAGGAGGGGTGAGCGTTCAACGCGGCTGCCATCCGGCCGTTCTTTGTCTCTTGGCGCTGATGATTTGCTTGTAGCCGTGGACGTCGAGGTGAAGAAATTGGTGACGCCGCGCGATGAGGTCATCGAGGTCCTGAGGCAGTTTGATTTGAACAATAAGGTAGGTAATGCTTGATTTTACCACACAATGTAACAACGTCATGATACATGCGACAGTTCGGCAACAACATGGGTATGACTCGGTTGGAGCGCTGGCAGCGAGCCGAGAAGCTTGGGCTTTCGCCGCCTCAGCATATCAAGGACATTCTCACTCGGCCGGAGTTTACTGACGACGAAGAGATTCGTGAGGGCCTCTGGCACCGCTTGTGAAGGCACCTGTCAATAACGTTCTGATTGTCTGCATGTCGTCGCTTTCGGATCTTTGTTGTTCATCATAGGTCTGCACTGATTTTAATCGGAGGCCGCTATGAACAACAACATTTATTTATCATCATTGTTTATTGTACTTTACATGACTGCGTCAATGCAAAATGGGTATTTAAGCTTTCGTCTGGAATCCAACATGCAATAGAAGGTCGGTGACGACGGCAAGAGGATGTAGTGAATATAAAAGATCAAAATGCGTATTGGAAACAAACTTAAAAAACGTGAGTTCGACAATAAGCAGGACGAGAATGCCACCAATGAGAAACAAAGAACGATGATACATGAAGCAACGGTGAAAGAAATCCGTTGCTTGCACTACTGACGAGAGGGGTCACTGACGTGAAGAAATGAAGATTGCAGGGGGCCAGGAGAGTATATGCAAAACAAGCAGAAACGGATGTGGATTGTATACAAAAGGAACGATCAATTATAACTGTACCAGGCCTAAAAATGTGATTAGTCAAAAGAGGATAGATAAATGGGAGGGAATATGCTTGAGGGAGACGAAGTGACGAATTCAACCAAGAGCACACCAGATCAAGCGAAGTTCATCACGTTCGGCGACATAGGCTCGGGCACCTCCATAATCGGCATCGGCAACTGCATCGGGCTGCTTCCCGTCGATACCATCGGCCTGGCGCCTCCGCCGACGGTCCTGCCTGTTAACCCGACGCCGGCGCCAGCGCCACCGCCGAGCATCGAGTGCGTTTGGAAAATCATCTCGAGCCCGGAAAGTGAGCTCGACCTCGCGCGTTGGTATTGTTGCATATCGGCGAAATGCGCATCAATTGCCGACGACGAGGCGGAAGCCGACGCGGGACTGGGGCTGGCGAGGACTCCCGTGGTACTGGATGAGGGTGGCGCCGCGTCCGAGATCGGGGACGTTGTGGTGGCGGTAGAAGTTCCCGAGTTCGGCGTCGAATGGCGTAGTAGGGTTGGGGTCTGCATGTAAACCAGATTCGGGCAGGATTGGCGGCGAACGCCGCCGACGGTCGAGTTAACGGCATCGATGGCCGGCTGTGGAACCTGCGGCTGCTGAAGTTGTTGGAGGGGGGACGGCGTGAAGGGCTGCGGCTCCATCAACATCTGATGGTGCTGCAGGAGTCCGCCGAAGTCCGGCGCTAGGGTCGAGACAATCGGGTTCGCGACGGAGGACGGGCCCGAGAAGGATGAGCGGTGGAGGAAGGCTGATGGTGACGCGACGGCGGACGACGGCCCATTCGCGATAGACGGGATGGAGGCGATGAGAGCCGTGACGGCCGGGTCTCCAACGCTTGTAAAGAGGATGTGTCGCCTACAGGTCGACGCCTGGCCGCCCTCCGTAAAGTCCTGGCATGGCACCCAGACGGACTGCCCGCCGGCGAGTCGGACCTCCTTTGAGAAGGTAGGTTGGATCGAGACCTCGATCGTAACAGTGGCCGTAAGGTCGTTCAGGCGGGTGACGGACACATCGAGGACGGATGAGAGAGGGAACTCAAGCTGGAAGCCGTAAGTGCTCTCGATGACGAGCCACCGAAGCGTGCGATAGGTCGGATTGAAGCTGCAGACCAGGTCGCCCCTCACCATCGAGACTCGCCGCCAGGTTCCGATCGCGATTGAGGTGGCCTGGAAGTGATACTCCCCAAAGTCGCCGACTTTTTCATCGTCCGCTTTTACTCGTGAGTCGCCTTAATTAAACGATCACGTTAAAATGATTACGAGCGCAGCAAGGATCTTGCACAAACTCACCAAGCGTAGTCAGCTCTGGCATCGAAAAGCGACGCGCGGCGCTAGTGTTGGTGTGGGCCATCGAAAACTCGGCAGAAATGTCGGCGTCAAGTAACGACTCGACAGAGGTCATCGTGGCAGCCGAACCAGCGGCACCGTTAGTGTTGTTATCCCCATCTCCGTTACCCTCCTTATTCAGCTTCTCCAGCGCATTCATCTTCTTCGCTCTCGCACGCCTGTTCTGGAACCAGATCTGCTCGCAAATGTCAGATAAATGCCTCCTTTTGCAATCTAACCTGGACACAACGCTCGTTCAGCTGAATGTTCTCGGAGATGGCTTGACGTGCCTTGCTCGACGGCTTCGGGCAGGCTTGAAAGGAGGACTCTAGGACTATGAGCTGCGCCTTCGTGGGGTGAATCCTTTTCTTTCGTGTGTCCTTCCCAGCCATCCCGAGCGGCATGTGTGGGTATTGCATTGCGTGGGGCATATGATGGTGGACGCCCCTTTGCTGAGTGAAGAGATACGGCTGTTGTTTTTGCTGCTGCTGGAACTGCTGTTGCTGCATCTGCAGAGGTGTGGGCATCATCGCGGCGGCCATCCGGTGATGCGGGGTTGGGGTCTGCTGGAGAAAACCTGAGAATTGCTGCTGGGGCGGAGGTATGGACGATGGCTCGTTGGCAAAGATAGCGTTCGACCCGACGAATGGGCTGGAGTAGGAAACGCCGGTGGTCAAAGGTCCTCTTATGTTCGAGCTCTCAGCAGCGGCAACTCGTGTTGAAGGTGACGGGAGGAAAGGTGTCGAGAAATGCGGTTGAGCGACCACGGCGGCACCTGCCGATCTCGGCGATGCCGACGATGGGATTACAGGCGCCGACGACAAGTGGCTGGCAGACTCCGACGAGTTCGACTGCTGTGAGTGCTCCTCGGAGGAGGGGAGCAGGTGGTGTGGTGACGGGTAGATCGTGGATGCCGGCGGCGTTGTGGGGGTGGATGATGGAGCTGGGGATGGCTCGATAACAACGGACGCCATCAACGATCACGGCAGCTGAGGGGGCGGGAAGTAGTAAAACAGAGGGACAGAGCGCGGAGCCGCTGTTTCGAACGTGTCGCAAGTCTTTATCTATCCCATACACTTCAAGCACTCCTTAACTTCATTTCATAGATCACTTCACACCGCCAAGATCCCCCGTTCATTGCGGGCTTTCCCTTTCGCACCTCATCTTCATAACGCATACTTTGTATGTCATCATGACAGCAACGCTGTATTGTTGAACTAATGCATGCCGTGGAGGTGTACAGATTTACTTGGTAGTTGGGTGGAGGATTTCTTGAGACTAAAGGTATGTGAGCACACGCAAGTACAACAAAACTGGCAGTATGTTCACTTACATGCAGGCATTCCATGGAGCAGTATCGGAACTGGAACTTATCAAACGTTTTCCCTGTCACAATCGGACTGGAGCAGAACGAACACTTGCTCTGCTGACCACGAATCCGGGCCTCTGCAGCCAAGGCCCTAAGACAACCAGATGTCAGGCACAATGAAAAAGTTAAGCACTTCGTACCGTTTCTCACGGTCCAGCCGGGCTCGCTGCTCTGGTGTCATCCCAATCGACTCCCGCTCAAACTTGGCAATGCGGTTAAAAACGCTAGCCTTCTTCGCCTTTTCCGCCTTCCGCTCCTCCTCCGCCTTCTTCGCCGCCTCCTCCGCCTCCGTCACCGCCAGCTCAGCCGCCAACTGCGCCGCCACGACCGCCGGGTCCTTCTTCTGCTTCTCCTTCTGCTTCCTCCGCTTCTCCCTCTCCCTCTCCCTCTGCCGCTCCTCCATCTCCGCCGTCAGCGGAGACGGCACGCCCGCGCCGGCCCAGTCCCACCTCCCGTCCGCGTCGGCGGCGTACGCGCGTCGGAACGCGTCCCTGACGTCCTTCGCCTCCGAGACCTCGTACGGCGACCGAGTCTTACCTTTCTCCTCGCGCAGCGTCGGGTCTGCGCCGAGCGAGAGCAGGTCCGCGACCATCTCGCCCTGACCCGCGGACGCCGCTACATGGAGCAGGGAGGTCCCGAGAGCGTCAGGTATCCGCGTTGGCACCATCTCCGCCACGCCCTTATGCGATGCAAGGTAGGCTTGGAGGACGTCCACCTTCCCCTTCTTCGCGAGGTCCACCAGCTTCGCCATCCGATCGTCCAAGGCTGGCTTCGTCGGTGTCGCAGGCTGCGGCTTTGGGGAACCTTTCGCAGTGGCCTTTCGTTGTGGTGCCGGCGACGCATTATTCTTCGAGGTGTCTACAATCTCCTTCAACCGAACAGAAGAAAGCTCCACAAAGCATCGGGTCAGCTCCCCGAGCGTCGGCCGCCGAGTAATCAACGGGAAGGAGCGGATACGAGGGTCCTTATAGGACAGCACCGAGTCGTCGAAGAAAATTATCCGGCGAGACTGTGAGGGGACATGAACGAACACGATGCTTGATGAGCTCAGATACTTCTTCCATTCCGTGAGCAAATCCTGGACCTCTTGCTAAATTCCTAGCCAGTCAGTAAAGCATATTCTGCAATGCCAAGGCACGCACCTGCAACGCTTGCTCGTTGTATCTTCTTAACATCGCACCTGCGGAGTTTGCCTTTCCCTTACCGCTGTCGTTGCTACAAACGATAAACAATACAAATTAGTTCAATACAAATTCATTACCGCCTACAGTACCTGCTCTGAGCTCCACCCTGTTTCCGCCGCGTCGTATACCGGTGAAACGTCTTGTGAGCTATAGGCTTGGGATCCTCGCCCGCGGGACTCGGCGTACACTCGAATACCGCACCCGCGAAGTGACCCGCCCCAAGCATCAGCAGGGTCCATGTGGCAGGCTTCCCATCCGGCTGCTTGTTCTTCAACCTTTCCATCTCCTTCACGATCAACTCCACGTCTGAGCTGGGCTCCTCCTGCTTAGGGAAGAGCACCCTCTTGTAGATCTGCAGCGCCTTCCTCCCCCGGCCCGCGACCTCCTCGACACCGATGCCTTTCAACGCTCCGCGGGGCAACGGCAGTTGATAACCTGGGGTAACGTACAGGTGCAAGAAGGGGGTCCTGTTCGACACCCCCCAGCCGCGCCCGTCACCGTCGTCGACGTCCACATCCCTCCCATCCACGCCGCCGCCCTTCTCACTCCTCGCCTCCTCATCCTCCTCCGAGTCCGAAGCCTCAATGCTGCTGATCTCGTTCAACTCCTCGAACGCGGCCTCGGTTACGGGCAGGCCACCCTTCACCTGCCGCTTGATATTGTAACGGTGCCAGTCGGACCTGAAGTGCGATCGCTGGTCGTCCGTGGTCGCAAAGGTGAGGTGGCCGCAGGCGGCGCAGCCTTTGGCGGCGAGCGCGCGCTGGTCCAAAGCTTCGTTTGTGGGGGCTCCCTTTGCAGTGGGGGCGCCATTTGGGGTGTCGGCAGTTGGATCCGAACCAACATGGAGGATGTTGGAGAGCAAGCTGGGCTCGAGCGCGAACAACGAAATACTATGCATGAGGTGGATGGTCGTAGTAATGGCGAGTGGTGGAGAGCCTACTGGGGGCGTCTAATTATGATGCATGCTGACGTGGCCAAGTTAGCCTTTCTACGCCACTACTTCGGCACTGCTGAGGACGAAGGACAAGATAATTATGTTTTCGTTCGTATGCCAATGTGAGTTGTTGAATGCTTTCACAGTTTAGCCTCGGGAATGTACCATGCCATCTCATATTCCTAACAGCTGCGTTAATCACGAAAGCAGCTGACTGGTGCGCACCTTCTGAACAAAGCCGCATTTGTTGTAAAACGGAATGTTCTTCTCGCTGCAGTCCACTATATTGCTTAAAACTACTTCAAGACTTTCGGCACTTACAAATGACTTCAAATGTTAAAACGCGTGAAAGATAAGCAAACAACACCTTTATAGCAGCCAGTCGCTTTGCCAATGTGCTTGAGAGTTTCGATGATGCTGGCGGAGTTAGCTTCAATCTAAAGAACAGGGACTTACAGTCGTCCAAGGTTCAATCCACGCGCACTCTCCGCCGTGACAATATCTTAGATAGCGAGTTATTATACCTCGGTACGAGAAAAATGTGCCAAACCTTCAATGTGTCCTACCTTTAAATGAAGAAGTACATTAGAAGGATTACAGTGCAAAAGACGCTTACCAGACCATTGTTGTGGACAAACTTGCGCTCGACGAAGATCGTCCCGGCCCCAACGATGCGCTTGTTCTTCAAATCCTCCACAACTGCCTAGTCAGACTTCCCAACTTCGAAAGCGCGTACCGATTGTGAAGTACTCGTCGTTGTGAGATTTCAGATAGTTGTAACGTTCTGCAACAAGTCAGACAATAATAATCTTCAGTTGACGCGCTGGTCAGTACCCATGAACTCCGCTTTACTGGCGGAGCCGACGCTCGTCAAGGCTCCAAGGGTCTGCAAGAAGCCTAATAGCGGGTAAGGCACTGTTGTCATTGTCGAGATCAACCTTTCTCATAGTCGCCGGGCGCCAGGGGCCTGATAACGTAGCCCTCTCTGAGCGACCTGGATACCTCGGGCGAGATCAACGCGCGATCAAAGAGCATGGATGCGGATGGACCTTAATTAGGAAATTTGACGAACGGGCTTTCCTTCACAAGCCACTTCCTAACGCAATGTTGAAAGAGGAGACCGTTAGGTTCTTTGCAGGGACGGAAGGCGGGAATGCCCCGAACGGCAAAGAAGCGCCAGTCTCGCAGTATCAGGAGATCCAGTTGCCAACTCTGGAGTCGGCTGTTGCGGACTTCCGGGCATTTCACCAAGACATCCCTCATCCTGCATCTATACTGAACCTCGTCGCTGATGAGCGCGATCGCGAGGTGCTTACTGTGTTTGATGAGCTGTGCAATGAACTGTTGTCTGCTGTTGGGGACTTCGAGTCATCTCTGGAGGAGATGACGATCTGGAAGGATGACTTCCTCACTCAGACGGTGAGCGATGCATGCCGACGCCGGCACTAAATTTTCTCAGGTCCCGTCAAATGTGAAACTGCAGTTGACTCTGCTCTTTGCTCGTCTGTTCAGAAGGTATGGCCTCTCCGGCTTTGCATCTTACCCGACTGCGAAACCTAATAATAGCAGTAAATCTGAGCTACACGAGCCAGTCTTTGAACTTATAAAGCAGGTCCGGCTTTATTCTCGGCCGTGGACGAATAAGCGCTTTGCCCTACTGGAGTTAGAGAAGGACTATCAACGGTCAGGCTCCTACTCACTCTCATGTAGCTTACTCGTTCGCAGGCAAACTCATGTCTTAGATGTTTCGATTCGCAAGCTTGAACATCTGCAGGCACAACTTGGGCGGCTTCGAAGCGAGCGTCGCGTAACGCTGTGGGAGCGCCTAACGAGACGCATACTGGTGAGATTCGAATTGTCGATACTGCACTGACGTATAACTCAGGATGTACTTGTCGATTGCGTGGAGGATGGAAAGCCATCTGATATCTCGGCGAAAGCGATGTCAGTGTCTTCGTCAACGCTTAAATCTAAACTGCCTTGGACAGAGGCACGATGCTAGCGCAGCCCATTCCCCTCGGCAGGGGACGCAGTTTCTCGGCTAGATTGGAGCGAAGTCATGAGGACAGGAGCGCAGCGGCAGCCGACGTCGAAAAGCGGGATAGAAGTAGAAGCAAGCGGCGGGGCAAGCATCCGCGGAGATCTGTTAATCGACCTAGATCTAGCTCAGTTCAAGCTGACGAGTCCATGGCAAAGGACAAGGGTAGCCAGCATCTCTTACAACACATAACTCAACGATATAATAGACGAGATCGTGGAATACATTGCGGAGCAGAGTCCGTCATGGGTCAAAAGGGCCAAAACGCTCGTCGAACAGTTTGAAAAAAAGCTAGGACAAGACTTCCCCAAGTATCGATCTATTCTTCAGAAGCTTCACGCCCGTCCTTTCCCGACACCACTGCAACTTCAATACGCATCAAATCGGTGTGGGACCCTGAAGCTGAGAAAGTTGAAATGCCCCAACATGCCGCGGTCATGGTCGCTGCCGAATATACCATGTCTCGCGAGTCATGACCGCGCAACCTTATCGAAGTCGAATAGTTATAACTTTTTATCCGAGCTGGGATACTCTGAAGTCAAAGAACCCTTTGCGGCGCCCGAAAAGTTTGTGTCAGCTGTTATTGTCCCGGAGGAAATTAGAGTCAGATTGGATTCATTTTCTTCGACTGACGAGGAGGACGCGGGTACGGATGAGGACTCCGGCAGCGAGTTTGAGGTACCTTTCACAAACCGCCGCGAGACTTACTGGCTAAGTACCTGGCGAATGTCGACCCTAAATTACTCGAGGACACCGTCGGGAAGTTCGCAACGGACTTGCTGTCCGATAACTCGTTAGTCGTTCGTTGGACGCCTAAATGTTAAGAGCCAACTTAGTGCTTCAAACGAGATCTCTACCATGATGGACAGCCGAAAGGGCTGGTTCTCGCTCCAAGACGTCATGGAACTCACGCTTTTACATGCCCAACAAATGCAGCTTCTTCAATCCGAATACGAGTAAGGACGTTGTGCCATGCGGTCTCGTTAACAGTGACAACAGAGATCGCATCATTTCACTCGAAAGCCACGTGGAGGAGATGCAGCGTGTCCACGAAGAATCGCGCGTCGAGTACGAAGCAAAGATGAAGCAGGCTCAGGATCGCGCTCAGCGTATCGCGCGGGAGTATATGCGCGGCGTCACGGAGGCCCCCGCGCAGGTCCAGGTGATACCCACGCAGCCCACCGTTGAAATAAGTGTCACGAACGACGCCGCTGAGGATAACATCGGCACCTCATCAAGAGGGAAACTTCGCAAGTCGTCGAAGAGGCGACAGCGGACACGGGAGGAAACCGCGGAGCTGTACACCACACCTACACCGATATACTCCGACCGTCACCAGTCGCAGGTAAGCTTTCACGTCACCGAAACCTTTCATCGTTCTTTGCAGGGTCGGAAGAAGCAGCAGGTTTTTACGAGCGCGCCGTTTGCAATGACCGTAAGTCGACGCTATACACGAACAAAGCCGCTAACTGCCAGGCCAGTTTCTGGAGCGGCTCCGATGGTTCACAGAAGAGAAGCTTAAGAACCGGAGACACATACAGGAGAAGTTCACGACAATCGAAATGGCCGCAAATGAAGAGCGCCTGAAGTACCTTAAGCTTATCAGAAAAGGCGACGCTGAAGGTAGGACGTTTCTTTATTATCTATATTCATGGCAGTTGACTCTCGAACCAAGGAGAAGCATTGGACGCGTCGTTCCTACCGTATCCGGGACAGATCGCGAAGCACAGAGACTTCTGGGCGGACTACGGCCTCAGCCGCAACCATCACACAAATAAGAAAGAACGGGATCCGGATGCCGCCCTTAACATCGTAAACCTTTTCGAAGTAACTCTTAATATGGCAAACTCCGCCAACACCGAGCTGAGACCGGCATAGCATTGGCTAATATGCCTTGCCCCCAATTTGCTTATTAGTTCCTCATAGAACTGCAGCAATGTTTCAGTAAAAAATTAAACGGGTGAAGCTTATTAGAAACTCGTCTTTTCACCATGAGCAGCATCGGCACTGGTGTGAGTACGCGTCACCACGAGCCGCTTCGTTGTTTCCTTCCTTTTGCTGCAGAGGCCACACCGTTGCGTTGTACTCTGGGAGGCCACCTATGATTGAATTCAGGCGCGCGACGCGTCGCTAACGCTCTCGTCGCCCAGTATGACTTGTCGTCCTCGACTTACTCGCCCGATGGTCGCATCTTCCAAGTCGAGTATGCTCTGAAAGCGGTCGACAACAGCGGGTAATCGTCGCCGTCGTCGTTTCGTTGCTGATATATTTTTAACAGGACCGCGATTGGGATACGCGCCAAGGACGGGGTCGTTCTCGCCGTCGAAAAGCTGGTTCAGTCGAAGCTCTTGGTCCCGGGCTCCAACAAGCGCATCGCAACGGCGGACAATCACATTGGCATCGTGGGGTTATGGTCTCCAGGACGCCGCACTAACGTTTTTTTGTGAAGGCGACGGCGGGGATGATGGCGGACGGTCGTCATTTGGCGCAGAGGACACGGGAGGAGGCGGAGAGCTACAGGAACTTTTATAAGACGTCCATCCCGGGCAAGATCCTCGCCGAGCGTGTCGCGCAATATGTCCAGGCGTATACCCTGTACTCCAGCGTTCGACCATTCGGGACGGGGACCATTCTTGCGGCCATGGACAAGTCCGGCCCCTCGTTGTTTGTTGTAGAGCCGTCTGGCGTTCACTATGTCAGTCTTTTGCTATCACCCTCGTCGGGGTGTCGGTGGCACTAACGGCGACCATGTAGGGCTATTTCGGGTGCGCGATCGGGAAGGGAAGGCAGCTGGCAAAGACGGAGATTGAGAAGCTCAAGCTTACGGAGCTTAGCGCGCGCGAGGCCGTTAAGGAAGCGGCGAGAATGTATGCATAATCCTTTCGTAAGTGTTCTGGGTGTGCGCTGATGTAATTGTCAGTATTTACGCGGTCCACGACGAAGTGAAAGATAAGGACTTTGAGCTGGAGCTGAGCTGGGTGTGCGCAGAGTCTGGGGGGAAGCACGAGTTTGTTCCTGCTGAGGTGGCCGCTGAGGCGGAAGCTGCAGCCAAGGTAATATCGTTTTGATTGATCAGTTTACTTAATTGTTCGTTAGGCCGCACTGAATTCGGAAATGGATGAAGATTAATGATAGGCAAAAATTGAATGTATTTGAGATATATTTTGTAGAACAGCGATTGCAGCTCCGTATCGCCCACCAAACCCTCGTTCATCCTTCATAGCACTCCATATACTCGAAAGGATGCCTTTTATTCTCGAGTAGAGGCAAGAATATTCCTCTATGTTGATACGTCCTTAGTCCACACCTTCATGGATTTCGGGACCATGCCTCTCATTCCGTTTTGTTCCGCCCTCATATTGACAACCGTCGATTAGCTGATACATTGAACTAAATGGAACTTTTGCCCCGCGCCATTACTTCTTCTATCGGCGACGCAAGCCTCGACGTGTTATCTTACGATTAAAGTTTGCAGTTGTCTGTCGACCATGGCTAAAGATCTATCGTAGTAACAAGCATGTGTTGTATGAGCAAGTGGCGATAGAACCGTCCCCTTCACTTTCACATTTATTCGGTAATGAGCTCTTTAATAATAGGCTTATATCATGGCTCATATCGTTTATAAAGTTGCCCAAGGAAGCAGGGGAGGCCCAAAGGGGACGCTGCGCATGTACAGTCTCTTCCAGTAGATCTTGAATATGATACATTGTTAATCGTTGGAATCCGTCATGATGGAAATAAATTCCTGCTCGTTGACTGTAAACAAAAGTGTTCAATATGCCTCCTAATAAACTCGCGGAGTCGTACTTTCTCCGTCTTGGTCCAGATCAAATTCATCGATCATGGCCTGTAGCTCCTCATCGTCCAGATTTTCGCCGATCTCCTTAGCAACCCGACGGAGATTCCGTAGAGAAATCTTTCCAGTCCCATCGTCATCAAACAGTTGAAATGCTTTCCGAATTTCATCCATAGGATCCCGATCAAGAATTTTTTCCGTCACTAATGAAAATCACTACTTGATGGCAAAACAACAACCATGCGAGTTGATACTTACTGACTTTGTTGAAATCCTCGAAGTCTATCAAACCCTGCCCATTTTTATCGTACTCACGCAGTATTTTCAGCACCTCCGTCTTCTTAACGTCGAAACCTAGAGCCCGCATGGCCACCTACTCGCAATGAGATTTTTATCAAAGACTCAGCGGCACCTTGAGCTCATGGTAGTCGAGAGCGGAGTCCTTGTCTGTATCGAAGAGGTCGAAGGCTTCCTTTATCTCCATCTTCTGCTCCTCCGTCAGCTCAGGTCGCGCAGGGCGCTTCTTTTGGCGGGCGTAGCCAAGGAGAGACATCGGTGACGGCCAATGCTGCTTTGAATCCTGCCGGACGATCTAGTCTAATGATCAGAGCTGCAAGATTAAGACGCTGTCGAACTCTCAAGTCCGGCCCATCATTAAGCTTGATCGTTATGCTCTCAGGCGAGGCCGAGCTTTCGCTCAAGAGCGAAGATGGGATCAAGCGCTTTATTATTTCCAAGCTGGTCTTGCGGAATTTCAAGTCGTATGCGGGGACGGTGGAGGTTGGCCCGTTCCATAAGGTGCGGCTTCAATCGACCGCGCGTTTCTAAGACCTGCACAGTCATTTTCATCCATCGTTGGGCCCAACGGCTCCGGGAAGTCCAACGTCATAGATGCTCTCCTGTTCGTTTTTGGATTTAAGGCCAAGAAAATGCGTCAAGATCGCCTCTCCGACCTCATACACACGTCCGCCGCCCACCGGAAGCTCGATAATTGTGGTGTAGAGGTTCACTTTGCCGATATTATAGACCTGGTGCGTTGTAGTGTTCAAGATGCCTTCCAATTAATGAACTTTAGCCTGGCGAATCATACGATATCGTATCGGGGAGTCATTTGATTGTTTCGCGCACAGTGGAACGGGGCAGTAGGGGTGACAAAAGCACCTATCGGGTCAACGGGTCTCCCAGCACCTACACGGAGGTTACGTGCCTTTTAAAATCAAAGGGGATTGACCTGGAGCACAAGCGTTTTTTGATTCTACAGGTCGGCTCCTCAATGTATGGTTTCGCCTGACATGATTTAGGGCGAGGTGGAGTCGATAGCCCTTATGAAGCCGAAAGCCCAGACGGAACATGAGGATGGGTTGCTCGAATTTCTTGAAGACATCATTGGAACGGCCCGCTTTAAGGCTCATATCAAAGAGGCGGAGGAATCGCTCGAGAAGGTCACGAGCGACAGAGAAGAGAAGCTTACTAGACTGAAAGCTGTCGAAAAGGCCAAGACATCGCTTGAGGTGATTAGGGTATATGTTTCAAAACTCCTTATTCCCATTTATAGCCTCAAAAGGAAGAAGCGGAGAAATTCCTAAAGCTCGAAAGTGAACTAAACATGAAGCAAACAGCCCTGTATAGAATTGAGGTGGATGATTATCGATTACGCGTCCACAAGCTTGAAAATCAGATGGTTGTACTTTCAGCACTACTGCGTGCTAACAAAGCCGACTTAGGTGATGTGGAAACAAAATCTTGCGGCGCTCCAGTGTGAACGTGATATGCACAATCAAGACCTTGAGGAAACGGAAAAGGCCTACACACGAGAGAATGGCGAACTTGAAGTATGGCAACCCGTAGCGCGCAATATTGACAAACTGGCATAGGCGTTGAAAGCAAGCCGCGATAAGATCGAGCTCGCGATTCGGCAGGAGGAACGTAAGGAAGTAGAGCTGAGAGAGCTAGAGAAGCATTTGATCGCTAAACGTAAAAAGCTGGAGAAGTTGCTTGCAAAGGTTTCACAGTTTTTTCTGCGTCGTACTAACCATGTCCAAGGAACGCTCGGTTATGACGGAAGTTAGTGGTTGGATTAAGGATCACGACAAAGCGAAAGCAAAGTTATACGAGGAGCTGGATGCACTGGTGAACAGACTGAACTCGGAAGAGTTTACTCTGGATAAAATTCGCGAAGGGTTGAGAGGTATTCCTGCTCTACCATGGCCATTCTCACGTTGCAGGCAAAACCGATGGGTACCAAAAGCAAATGGCCAAGGTTCAAACGCAACTGGCCCCGTGGACGGAGAAGATCAATGCAAAAAAGGTCGAAGTTGAGATCGCCGAATCGGAATTTGACTTGGACACGAAACGTGGAAACTCGAACGCTGAAGCCGTTAACGCAGCAGTGACCTTGTTGGGTACAATAGCCGAGAGTTATCAAGAAAAGGTGGGCATTTTGTTCACTTCAGGGGGTTTACATACGTCAAAGACCGGGATGTTGAATCAAACGCGAAAGGACATTCAGGGAATAACGAAGAAGATGGATGTGGTTTCTAAACAGCGTCAGGTTAGATCAATTCCTGCTTGTACCATGTTAACGTCTAGTTAGGAGCTTCCTACCCCGAATGAATTAGCGGAGAAACTCTCTCACGCGCGGCAGAAAACCTCGGAGGCCAAAACGCTTCTTCAATCTAATCAGTCTCGCGGGATAGTCCTAACAAGTCTACTGCAGCAACGTGAGTCAAAGAAAATCGAGGGCATTCTCGTAAGTCTAACTCAGTGTACCCGATAATGCTAACTTGGCAGGGTCGATTGGGTGACTTAGGTGCCATCGAAGATAAGTACGACATAGCAGTAACGACAGCTTGCGGGGCTCTGAACAATATCGTTGTCACCAGCGTCGAATGCGCTCAAAGTTGCATTGAATATCTGAAGCGGTCGAAGCTGGGTCGAGCCACATTCATATGTCTCGACAAAATTAAGAATTATGATATGTCGCCTGTTCAAACACCTGAAAACGTTCCGAGGCTCGTCGATCTCATCAAGCCAAAAGACCCGCGCCTGGCATCCGCGTTCTATCATGTGCTGGGCGATACTCTTGTCGCAAACGACCTACAGCAGGCGAATAGGATTGCTTACGGAGCGCAACGAAGACGTGTCGTCACGTTGATGGGGCAGTTGATTGACACGTCCGGCACAATCAGCGGTGGCGGGATAAAGCCCCAGAGAGGCGGAATGGGCAGCAGCGCGGCCTTTTCTGCGGACACTATTACTACCAGAACGGTGGCCACTTTGGAAGCGCAAGAACTGTCGCTAGAGCAGACGACCGCGCAGATGAACGAACGGCGGAAGGAGCTTGGCGCAGAATACTCAGCACTTCAGACAGAACAACAGGCATGTGAAAAGCAAGCTTCGCTACTTGAAATGGATATCGAGTCTTTATTGAAGCGAAAGACTGAAACAGAGCGTCAAATCACCGAGTTAAGGTTCGTGATACTTTGTGGATCATATGATAACTTTCTTAAAAGCAAACAAATTAAAGGCCCGGACGAGTCTGATGTAAAACGGTCTCGCCATCTCAAGAAAAGTCTTGAATTTAAACGGGCGGAATTAGCGAGATTAATGGAATCAACGAGCGGCTATGAGAATGAAATCGCTGATTTGCATGAGAAGATCTTGCAGGCGGGCGGTATCGAGTTGAGAAGCCAAAAGGCAAAAGTGGATAGTCTTCGAGAGCAAATCGATCTTTGTAACAACCGGATTACAAAGAGGGAGGTTGATTATCAGTCAAAACTGAAAAGCGTTCCCAAGATTGAGAGAAACATTCAAAAAGCGTCGTTAGAGGCCGAGGGTATTGACACCGAGGTTGAAAACACGCGGTCGTCCACGACAGGCAATGCGGATAAGTTGACTCAACTTCGAGAGGAGCTTGCTTCGACGGAAGAAGTACGATTAGGAAGCGAAACAAGACTAAAGTAGTTTAGGATACGACAACGAAGCTGGAAGCTGTCAACGAAGTGAAAGAACTTTTGAGTGAACGGCAAGCCGCGCTTAACGAGTCGCGGCGTGCGGAGGTTCTTAAACCGTGTTTGATTTTTGTTTGACATGTTTGAAAGGCCAAGATGCAGGCCGCGTTGGATGAAGGTACAACGGCGCTTCAAGGGTATCAGAAGGGCTTAGCGTCGTCGGTCTCGAAACTGACCGCATTACGAAAAGAGATGGAAAAGTGGGACGATTTGCTGGCGCTTCAGCTAACTATTGAGCAGCCGAAAATCCGATGCACTGCTGCTTCAACTAAACCTACAAGAAGAATGCAGCGACAAAATGCTCAGTGACTTCGATTCTTCTGTCCTGGAAACGGAGATCAAGCGGCTTAAGGGTTCGCCGCTGTTTTGCTTATTTGTTTTAATTACGGTCGCTATTGCAGAAGCGCTCTCTATCATGACCCCCAACTTGACTGTGCTAAAGGAGTACAAGACAAAGCTTGAAGCATACATAGCGCGGATAGCTGAGCTTGACGAGATAACGCAACAACGGGATGCCGTTCGGGATAAATGCGACCGGCTGCGTCGACAGCGCCTGGAGGAGTTTTTGGAGGGCTTCACCTCGATATCACTGAAGCTTAAAGAAATGTACCAGGTTCGATATCGGCTAAAAGATGCACAGTCTAAAAGTTGCAGATGATAACCCTAGGGGGCAATGCCGAGCTGGAACTGGTTGATAGCATGGACCCATTTTCGGAGGGAATTCTCTTCAGCGTAATGCCGCCGAAAAAGAGTTGGAAACACATCTCGAACTTGTCCGGCGGCGAAAAGGTGCGTGAAAGCAACGAAAGACTGTCGTAACGACCTTAGACTTTAAGCTCTCTCGCCCTTGTGTTCGCGCTTCATCACTTTAAGCCTACGCCGATATACGTCATGGACGAAATCGATGCTGCCCTGGACTTCCGAAACGTCTCCATTATTGCCAACTATCTTAAGGAGCGGACGAAGAACGCGCAGTTCATTATCATCAGTCTACGAAATAACATGTTTGAGCTCGCCAGTCGGTTGATCGGCATTTATAAGGTAAAATTTTTTTACAATGACGTTATCGCTAATTGTTTAGACGAACGATACCACCAAAAGCATTGCCATTAACCCAAACTCCTTGCTACTCCCGTAAGAGCACCCGTTGATAACATCGATAGAACCCCTAAAAACTTTTCTATGACTTTTGTTAACGCCCCACACCTTTCTATCTTTCCACCTTCCCATGTATGTTACATAATGTAATGAAAGTACATAATTTAATGAAAAGGATGCAACTAAAGCACTTTCGTAGTGGTGACGTGGGCTTGGGGACTTTGACCGCCCCACTTCCAACTTTAGCGAAAACCCACGTATCCTTTGGCTTCTACTAGCAGTCATGTCATCGACGGATTGTACATCCCTTCGCACGATCCTGAAGGACTGGGGAATTGGAGGGACGGGTTTTGATGGTTGCTTTCCTCTACATCGTCCGCGGCGACTGATGCCGTTTTAGTTACGGCATGCTGCGAGGGACTCAGCCCAACATATGTGAACTGCACCCCATCTGGCAACATCGTCTCTCTCAATCTGGCCGGGATCCCCACGGCGCCCATTCCCGCAAGCATTTCTTTGCTCCAGGTAATCTCCTGTCGTCCTAACTCTTTGATCGCACCAATGCTGATACGTCGACAATCAGAATCTCACGCAACTGGACCTCTCGAATGCGCCATCCTTATCTGGCAACATCACCGTGCTGGCCAGCCTCGGCCAGCTGTTCAGCCTTCGACTGGGGAAGGATCGAGCTCTTACCGGCCCGGTCCCCTCGTTCCCGTACCTTTCGGATTGCGACTTTTCGGGGACGGGGCTGTGTGGACCCACCCCCAGCTGCAACGTGAACCCGCTTGCGACCTGCCGTAAGCAAACCGTTGGTCTAAGCGTGGGAAATTGCTTATATCCTTGCCGCAGCCGGATCGCAACCAGGCTCATCGGGCAATAACGCCCCGACTTTGATCACAAACAACTACTCGATAACGGCAAACACGTCACTCTACGTCGCCATCGCCATCGTCATCATCCTGATTATCATCGGCGGCCTCGTTTGCATCTTATGCCAGCGCCGGAGCAAACTTGGGAAGACCCTTTACGGTACGCTCGGGCGGTCTAAGTCGAAGGGTCCGAGCCAACAGCACGCCCTGCCAAACGACGCGGAGGTGGCAATGGTGACACTTTCGAAGAACGGCCCGCCGCCGAGGAGCTTCTCACTGCCAGAAAACCGGAAGGCGCTCACTCCCGAGGAGGCTGAGTTAGATGTTCGCGCGAGAGATCCGTTCATGATGGCGAACGACCCGCCCGGGTCGGAGGAGTTTCCCGTGCGTAGGGCTTATATCAAGCAGAAGGGCGATGAGCTGGGCCTCACCGAGGGCGATGTTGTTGTCGTGACACGGATATTCCGGGACGGGTGGTGTGAGGTGAGGATTCCTCTTCTTGGTTTTGTGTCAAACGTATTCGAAATACTTACGATTGCGTGTATAAGGGTGTGTCAAGAAGAGCAGGTGGGCCTGCGGTATTCCCGATCGCGTGCCTTGGAGGGTCTGTTCCGATGGTCTTGGCCGACAGGATTCAGGGGCTGTTGCATGGAACGGCTCCAACGAGCCCAAAGGCGATGCCGCTCCCTAAGGCGGACGTTTAGCTTGGCTTGAATACCGCTCCTTTTCATTTCGCATTTACGCGCCGCTCTTAAAATAATCATTAGCATTAGCATATCTATTGAGAATAACAATTGGACAATCCTTCACGCGCTTCCTTCTTGAAACGGGTAAAGACCCACTCCTGCATCGAAAAAAAACACCCACATCTCGCCAGATCCCGAGCACAGCTAGCTCTTGGCAGTGCATATGGCCATGACAAATGTTACAATACACGCCTATCATCTGCGAATGTCCCTTCCCAACTATAAACCTCCACAGATCTCCACTGCATCAGCATTGGTCATGGCGAGGAGTTCCAACGCGGAGGTGACATCCTTCAAAGTAGAGTAAAAGAAGAGACTGAACAACGGAAACCGGTGAAAAAAGAAACACAAGATCAATGAGGACACTGATGAGCCGAAAGAGCAACAAGTAGTACGTCGGCATGAAGCCTGCAATCGTTTTTGCTACAAGATGAACACAATGAGGTCAAAAGAGGAAAGGTAAAGGATGAAATTAACAGAGAGGGATACAAGTACTGGCTTGCCTTTTGTAACGATGCAAAGGAAAGACAGCTGAATAATGACGGAAGGGAAATTGATGTCTACAATCAAGACAACCCCCCCGGGGGGTTTGTCTTGCGACGGGAGGGGGGCCCCTCTCGTCGCCTTGATGATACGCGTTGTCATACTTGTTCCTATTGAAGTATGGAAACCAAATTAGGTTAAACATCAGCAGAGCATACATACTGTGGACACAAGGCGTCAGCAAGGTCACGAGAAGAATGAGTTCCTTGAGCAGCAGAACGACCTTGTAGGCTGGATTGCCGAGGCCAGGCTAAGCGATCATGATGGCTGTCGCGGTACAGCGGTATCAGATTCGCACCTTATGCAACTGCTCCTCGATGTTCACTAACATAGACGATTTGCGATTTTGTTTAGTGGTGGAACATACCTCGGTTCTGCTTCTTTGATTAGTAAAAGCAACTGCCCCCATCATACTTTTTAGGTTGCTCTTCGCTGTTGTCCCGTCCGAGTTGCAACATTGCTTTAGGGTGCTTTTGGGTGGCTTCGCGCTAGTATTTTCCGGTGACATACAACATTGAATTATCTTGCTTTTCGCTCCATGCCATCATCGCAATATTAATACCTTGAACCCCCTCAAACATTGTCAAATACTCCTTGTCAAATACTCCTTCACACCCTAGCACATA
>JADGJL010000202.1:0-31247 GCA_027600665.1 Irineochytrium annulatum | reverse complement strand
CTTCCTTACCTGCCCTGTCCTAACCAATGTGTCTGAGGTATGAAACAACAAAGATCAAATAAAAACAAAAAAAAACTCACGGCTATAAGCGGCGGGGGTGGGGCCACGGGGTATTGCTTTGCGTGCTTATGAAAATCGGAGGCGTACCACCACTCGAGGAATTTAAAGAGGAAGATGGAGAGCGGGAGAAGCGTCTTAAGGGCGGTCGAGCCGTTGTTGAGGATCAAGGAGCGCAAGATGTTTTCGGACGGCGCTCGGGACGAAGTCGCCGTTGGCTTCGCCGCTGGGCCTTCAATCGTTTTCTGTGGGGGCATCGCATAAGCATGAGAGGTTTTATACAAAAAAAAAAGCCGATTCTGCGACAACGTACATAGTCGTATGGCGTTAAACGGGCAACCTTAACTCCAGCGAGCGCTAAGGACGTCGAGAAGTAATCCGTCGCGTTGCAGATATATGCGAGCTGGAAGGCGAGGTCGAGACCGTTCAAGGCTCCTTTCAATGTCGGGTATATTCTTCGGAAAAAGTAATCGCGAAGAGTCCAGGGACGCTAAGAGAATGTTGATACGTTCAACTATGCACAAAAGGCAAAGAAACGACCTCAAGAAGTTTAGTTTACCTCAGCCTCATCGGGTTCTTGTATGAATCTACTTGAAGCAGCGGGACCGTTCATTTCATCCAAAATGGATTCCAAAAACGTAGGCACGACGAGCAAGATCAGCGACACCCATTTGTTCCACGCCGTCAAGCTCCCAGTCGCGCTCGCCCTCACTGCAGCGGGGACCCGTTTCAATCCGTAGAACTTCTCCGCACAGGAGCCACCCCACTTCCACAGATAATGTCCCTCGACGATCGCGGTGGCGACGGCGAACAAGGTGTTGAAGTTGTTTGCCAGCCGCAGGAGGTAGCGAGGATAGCGCTGGGCATATACGGTCAGGACGTAGCGGGAGGCCGGCTTCAGGAGCGCGGCCATCCGGGAGGCCGCCATGAGCTCGAAGGCCGTCACTCGCTCCATTAGAAATGCCGAGTTGATGAATTTGACGAATGGGTTTACTGTTCACTGGAAAGTTGGAATTACCAAAAAAAAAGCGTGGGATTGTCGAGAGTAAAAATGGTAGGCCTCGTTGGCTGGATGAAAACGCCAAGCTTTCGCGATAAAGAAGTCATAACGTTACGTATTTTGTTAAGTATGGTTGTACTTCATACTTCATGTTATCAGCCATTATAAGAAACTGCGATACACGCTCCCAAAGCCAAACACAGGAACGAATGGCCAATAGGAACCCAGGGCGGTAAATAGAAATCAGCAAGCAAATGCAGGTAAATCCTGTGTGCAGGGAAGTTGCGAAGGAAAGCAAGTGGTGATGTTGGCAAACGATCAGCGGAACCAGCCTTCCATCAACCACGCGCCGCGCCGCGACGCTGTGTTCGGGTGCGAGCCTTGCGATGCTTCTTAAGGTGGAGGCACAGCGCAAAGCCTGCGCTGAGTCGATTGTCAATTTTGCTTGGGTGTCGATCACCCACGCAGCCATGCTCCCACCGCACACCAGCGACGCCCCCCCCAAGCCGCTGGCCGCTGCGAACCACTCCTGCGTAGTCACCCTCGCACGCGATGCGACGCGATGCGGTGCACGGCACCCCCCCCGGCCCGGCAGAGCGCGGGGCGCCCAGCTCAACAGCGCTTCCGCTTCCCACAGCTCGGCCGCTTGCAAGCTGGGCGTATAACGAAGAAACTCCTCTTCAACCCCCGCCTTCGAGGAAAACTTCCCTGACATCAACATTCTACCATCTCCATCCCAACGATGCTCCCTCTACTCCTTCTCGCCGTCCTCGCGGCCGTGAGCGTGAACGTGAACGTGAACGCGCTGCCGCTGGACAGCCTCAGGCGACGGAACGATACGACGAGCCTGGCGAGGAGGTGGAATCCTTCCGTGCCGAGCCAGTTCCCCCAGTCAGGCAGCGGAGACGGGACATATTATAACGGGAATGGAGGTTAGTTGGGTGAAAGAGTGTGTTGGGTGGAAGGGATGCATTGGCATGGAGGATGGAGGAATTGTTGTGGTGGGAGGGGGAACATGGACATCAAGACCGATGAGAGCAAATTAATTGGGTGGAAGGGGCACACGGATATGGATATGGAGACTGATGCAAAGTAACTTAACAGGGTACGGGTCTTGCGGGATCCTTATTATCGACACGTTGCCCCAAATTGCATTCGTGAGTATTTAATTCATTATACTAGTATTTTTTCCATTTTATACTTTACTAAATACCTGCTCCTGCCTTCCCACACAACTACAGCCGCATGACTTGGTTGATGAGACAAAGGCCGCCTGGAACCCGATCAATCCGAACGATGATACTATCTGTGGACAGGTAATGTGACGACTGATTAGATAGATTGGAGGGAATATGCAGAGGGTGGATAGATGGATGGATGGAGAAACGATGGGCCTCTTTCAAAACTCATTCCTTTTCCAAAATACAGTGCGTCGAAATCACTGGCCCGGCCGGCACGTCCAAGGCCTGGATCCTTGACAGGTGCGAGGGGTGCGTCACCGGTGACGTCGACATGGTGCCGTCCGTGTACGCGGCGACCGTCAAGGATTTCGCCATTGTAAGTTAAAATCTTTGAATCATTTGCAATCAACTGTTTAACCCGGAAGACTCTTGCTAGGGACGATACCACGGGCTGAAATGGGTTCTCTGCAACGACGCGTACCCGTACGATGACCAAGGCAACATGATCTCGCCGAGTCCGAGCGTCGTCACTCCGTCTAGCTCACCGTCCGCGTCTCCGTCCCCTTCCACCCCTTCAAGCACGCCGAGCGCCACCGACACCCCGTCCGCGTCCACCCCGTCAAGCACGCCGACTTCTTCCGACACGCCGTCGTCCCCGTCCACTCCCGCGAGCTCACCTCCAAGCGACATTCCATCGAGCACCCCGTCCGACATCCCAACCGTCCCCATCCCCGTGCCCATCAGCACGCCGACGGATACCCCTTCCCCGTCCCCGTCCTTCAGCATCCCGTTGCCGACCATCCCGTTCACGAACCCGATCCCGATCCCGACCATCCCGCTGTCGATCCCTTTGAGTCCGATCGTCACTATCCCGGTCACGAAACCGTCCAGCGCGACGCCGAGCGAGACACCGAGCGAGACACCGAGCGAGACGCCGAGCGCGACACTGCCGCCGGCCTCGACACCGGATTCGTCTACGCCGAGCCCGTCGCCTGCTCCCTCGACCCCGAGCTCAACCTCCGACTCGTCCACTCCTTCCGTCCCGGCACCGTCGTCGATCCCGCCTGTCGCTTCTGTCCCCTCTGTCCCGTCCATCCCCTCTATCCCATCTATCCCCTCTGTCCCGTCTATCCCCTCCGTCCCGTCAATCCCCTCTTCGACACCGCCGTCGCTGACCCCTCCGGCATGCGCCCCCGGCGGCGCCTGCGTCACCGGCGCGTACCTCTGCCCCTCCTCCCAATCTCCCTCCTTCTGCCAGTGCAATTTCGGCCAGTGGCTCGTGCTCAACTGCTGGCCGGGCACCGTGTGCTATGAGAATGAGGATCATGGAGGGGGCGTTTATTGTGGGTTCCCCAGTTTGGGATGAGAGGATGAGAGGGTGAGAGGGTTGAAGGAAGGACTGGTTGGGTTGAAAGGGAGGGAGAGGGAGAGTGGCTGGTGGGTGTGAGTTGTTTTTCGATATCGATAGCGGGGACGGGCCGGCTATGGGATGGACATTGTCTTTACATGGACTTTAGTTTTGGGTATATTAATTTGGACGAGATGGGCTTAGTTATGTGGTTTTTAGTTTTAGTGTTGCCACGTTGGGTTCTGAGTGTGGGCAATTGTTGTATTTACATATTCCCTTCTGGTTGAGGTTAACTTTTGATTTCAATTCGTTAACTACTGCCACCCCGACTTTTCGCCACCATTATTTTTTTTACTTCGTCCGCGACTTTTTGCTTAATCTCCCCTTATTTAGGACGACCTGGCGTGCAACTTCTTCGTATTTACTGCAGACTATCCTCCACGCTGAACTCCTTTTGTTAGTTTTCCTAGCCGGCGACGTTTTTTTAAGCTTTAATGCATTAATGGGATTTAGGAATCCTTTCGTACAAATAAATAGTGGTCAATGTTTATGGCGTGAGTTCAAGATGTAGGAGGAAAGCAGATAATGAGGCGGTTTTAACACCATCGTTGGATCCAAACAATCAGATTTAACCCACTTCATAAGTCCAAGCCCACTCCACTCGTCTGTGTTTCACCCACCTCCATCAAATGCATTGAGGCCTGTCGCCATCCTCGCCGGTCAACTCACGGACCCGGCCGGCGCCCTCGAGGGCAGCCCAAACAAGAGCGCGCAAAAGGGTGTACGGGAACGTGCACGCGAATGCGCAGTTTACGCCCCAGTCCTGGGCCTGTTGACCAAGTTGGTCTACATTGGACAGTGCACGCCGGTTCGCGTTGAAGGTAGACTCGAGGGCATAAATGCGGGACAGGACGCGCAGATTGCGGGCACGGTTAGCAGCAAAAAAGCTGGTCGCGACCCGCAACTCGTCGCAATTGAGTGCTGCAATTTGGTCGCTCTTTCTTCGTGAGGTGCTGGCTGAGCTTCTCTTACCTTTCTTTTTGTTAATTAATTGACGTTCGGCCGGTTAGCATCGCCTAACACAACTCCTGTCGCTGCCTTTGAAATCTTGTTGTTTCCTTCGATGATGATGTCTTGTGGATCACACTCAACACCCAGAACGACTCGGTGACGTAAGACCACGACATAAATGTAAATACCGATTAGCAGGTTCCTTGTAACGCGTATTGATGTTGGCCAACATCGAGTACCAAAGAAAACTAAACAAAACAAAAAAAAAGAGACGTTGGAGTGAATGAAAATGACACACGAGCACGAGCAACTAATATATTGATAATGCCTAACGACCTAAAGAACAGATTCAAGCACTGCAAACTTCAAAAGGGGGGTAGTAGATGGATGGCGAAGAGTTTTGTACTAATGTATGGTAAGGGATGGGGGGTAAAGGTTTGAACATTCAAAACAAAAATAGATACCAAAATATAAGTTAACGCCATGAAGCAACGTACGCCCAATGCAAAATATTACAAACAACCCCTCACCTCGACAAACACAAGCATAGGGGTCAAAAACACATTAGAAGAGTTCCACCACGATAACCCCGAACCCACCAAATGATACCGTAAGCAATGCACAACGCCCCCCCAGCCCCTCACTTCTGGGAACCCTCGCCGGCAATGATCTGCTTTGTCACGAGGTCGTCAATGTCCGGCCGATTCTTCAGTTTGTTCGCAAGCGTGTCCTCCAGCTGCGCCCGGCGGAGCTTCTCTGTGGCCTCGGCGAGGATAGGGTTGTTATCTCCGGCTATGTGCTGTTAGACATAGTCGAAACTCAACTGGAAGGGAGATAAAAACTCACGCTTGATGATATTCATCTGCTCGAGCGCCGTCTTCTCGGGGCGCTGCTTCAGATTCATGTTGAGGGACGAGATGCTCCGCTGGAACTCGGCCGTCTTCTGGAGCGTGTGCTCATCCGGATTTTCGGAGTCTGGATGGCAAAAAACGATGAGTATATCAGCACACCCCATTTTTTCATGAAGTAATGCAAAAAAGGTTTAAAGCAAAAAGAGTTAACGATGAGATATACAAACCGATCATGATGTTGCGGTTATTCAAGTCCTCCTTTGTGGGCCTGCAGACCATGCGGCGGTTGAGGTGGTCCTGCTGCTTCTCCTTCTCGAGCTGGATTTTGCTTTGCAGGATTCTCGGGGACAACGTCTCGTCATCTGAATCGAAGGGAATCAGCCTAGGAGATAACGAGAACCACAGAGCATACATACCCTTCAGGATATTCCTGCCGACCAAGGTCGGCTTGTCCTCGCGCCTTGAAAGCCGTAGACCGACGACTGAGAAAAACAAACGCAATCAACTTCTAATCCAAGCAGGCCCAGAAGAAAGCGACAACCGCCAATGCAGCACGCAACGCCGGATCCAGCGAACTAAAAGACCCACAAGCCCGTTGTCAACGTGCCCGACATCGTCCCCGACCTCGATCCCGTCGCGGTGTGTGCGTGCGGGAGGCACGAAAAGGGGAAAGGAAAACCCACCTTCAGCAATCCTGCCGACGTCGGCCTTGTCGGCGACGACCGCCGAGTCCATGACGGTGGGTGTCGTGGGCTCGTCCATTTGATGCTTGTTCGTTGATGGTGCGCGGAAGAGCGGGATGTGCGGGATTGAGCGGGGTTGGAAGAGACACTCGAAATGATTTCGAACCGCGCAGGCGCCTTCAGCGAGTTGGTGCCCGCGGGTCGAGGAAGCACCCGATCGGCGGCCTTATCTCGCGTGGGGAATATCCACATTGGCAGCGGGAGGCCCCATTTATACGGAAGGATCGCGGGCATGCAGAACCCGCCCTTTGCTCCTCGCCAGCTAAAGCGACAGAGAAGGGGTGGATGAGCTTGACGTGAGGCGGCACCTCACGTTCAATTTACAATCTCGTGAGATGGCGGATATGGAGTGGATGGATATATAGTTCTGGCGGTAAGCAATCTCCTCGAAGAAGGATGATACAATCTATAAATAGCTAGTTTCGCACGTGGCGTGGCAAGGAGCATGGCGTTAAGTTCTTTCCTGTTGGGGCCTTGGCTTCATGCACTCCGCCCTCGATGGGCCTGGCGAATGCGCAGGCACAGAAGCTAAGAAATTGTTTAACAAACGATCAGCCGTCGGGCGGCAGCGTTTAATGTACGGCAGCAATTCTTCGGGATTGCCGAGGCAACGCAGGAATACTTTAATTCGCTATGACGATTTTTCTCAAGCTTATCATGATGACCTCTGTCACTTCGACCTTCTTATGGCCATTGCCACTCTCCTTAATTTATCTTTCCATTCGCGGTCGTTCCCTCTTTCCTCTTTTGCTGTCATGTCGAGATTGATGTGGCGGAAGGGATGTTTACCTGCCTAATCACTTTCACTTGAGGATATTTTGATAGCGTTTCAGGCACTTTGGGTTCGACCTGCCGTGGCAACAGCATATTTTAGCATTAGCATCGAACTGATTAGGGAGAGCTATTGTGCGACTTCCGCCAGCAAGAAATACGTTGAAGTTGGAAGTTGTCAGTCGATGGATATATCTCCAGTCGGTATCAGCCCATATGAAATGAAGGTGCCCGGTGAGGTCATGGCCCTAATGAAAGACAGCGCAGCTGCGATGAAACACTCAGGTTAAACGCTCGCCAGCAAAGTCGTTTCCCGCTTTGTGTCCAGAGCTTTCCGCACCACGCCGGCCCATAGCCGCTCCCCGGCTTACTCCCAGCCCCTCTCTCGTCTCACGCCCTTGGCTTGCGAGAACGAGCGGCGGACCCGGCACCTTGATCCCAGGGCTCTGCACCCCCGACAAACGAGGTTGGCATTGGCACTCGTCACGATCGTCGCTAGGGGATGGAATGGAGGATGATGGTCTAGGTCATGCGGGCGGGCTGGATGGATGAGGGACGGCTTGAGGTGGAGGGACGTGATGCAGCATCCAAAAGAGATGGCTTTGGACGTGCGGACAGCGGCGCTGGACTGGGCCGCATCATGGCGGATCTTGTCCTGGCGGCGTCACAGGCGTGGTGGTTTCACACGGCCGCTACCCAGTCACCTGGGCGTGGATAACCTTGCTAACTAACACCCCCCCTCCCTTTTTCTTAACCTGCAGTTGCCGGCGGACATATGGTCGCTCCACCTCCACGGCGGCCTTGGAGTCCGCTTCGGCGGTGGGCGTCGATCCCGATCGCTTCCGTCTTGATGGCGGTGCGGGGCATCGATGCCGCCTGCTTTACGCTTGACGCCAACTCGGCTTGCGGTGAGTTAACTGAGATTGCACGCTGGATGGTTTGGCTGATTATAGTTCTTCCAGGATCCGACTATAGCGGCTACAGCATCTTTGCTGTTCCGGCAGTGGCTGCCGATATCCCAGCGATTCAGGATGAGCCCTCTTTTACCAGCTACATCAACACGCTGGTGTCGGACGCCGGGTTGGCGGATTATTATGTGACCACGATGGGTTGTGACCAGGCTCAGGTGACAGCGGCCTTAACACAAGTCAGGTGAGTAACGAAGGACTCAAATTATTCAGGACGTAAGCATGTTCAAGTCGTGTTTACTTTCTTTTCTGTAGGTATCGGAGGACCTACCAATGCGCTGCACAAGCGTATAACTCCATCGCCCGTTCTTGTCCCGTTCCAGCGGGAGGGCAGCCATACGGCCCCATGATCTGCGGCGATCAATGCAATGCCATCGCGAACGCGATGGTGAGCATTCTTACCAACCAGAACGTCTGTCCTGCATCCACGAGCGACGCCGTCAACACGGCGCGCATGAATGCCTTAAAATCCTACCAGGGTGCAAATACCTTCTGCAGTTTCGCGTCGGCCCAGCAGGCCGGTGGGTACCCGTGTCAGCAAGCGACCGGTCTGGATATTACCTATTGCGGCTTCCCCGACGCAGCCACCGCTCTGGCTCAGTGCGCTCCGCTTGCCGCGTCTGACAACTGCTGCCAGACTTTTATGGCAACCTTCGGACCCACCTCGACTTCAACGACGTCAACGTCCACATCCAAGTTAACCACGACATCCTCCCTGGCCACCACTTCCGGTTCCGGTTCCTCCACCTTCCAGACCCCCGTTACCGTCGTTGCCACCATTATGCTCCCTCCTCTCCAATCTGCCTCCCCAACCCCGTCCCTTAACTCTAATGGCGGCTCCAACTCCTCGTCGGGTAACCCCCTCCCCTTCCTCGCTCCAACCCTTGCCGGCGCCCTGGCCCTGATCGGCATCATTATCGGCCTCTCCGTCTGGTACGTCCGCCGCCGCTCCTCCAAGAGGCTCGTTGAGTTTCGCAAGCAGCAGGAGCGCGAGCTTCAGGGACAAGGCGCCTTCTACCCTTACGGCTCCCAGTCCGCCAACAACGAGGCTTTGCCGTCCCCACATGCGAGCATACAGCCCGGCGCCGCCGCCATTGTGCCGCACCATGGCGGCGTTCCCTACACGGGGCCCAACACGAAGTACGCGCAGCCGCAGTACAATCCGAGCGTGCAACACTCGCCGTCGGACGTCTCGTCAGCGCACTCGGCGACGAGACTCCTGAACCGGAACGCGTCCGGGTCGACGTCGTCAGGCGTCGGGGTGCCCACTGTGCCCGCGCCGGCTTACAGCTCCTCGATTCCGCTCAACGGCTCGCGGACTTCACCTCAGACGACATCCCCGCCACCGGGCGCCTTCGCGCCGCCCCTTCCGTCCCCACACTCCATGACAGCCGCGTCACCGCTACCGGCGCTCGGGGCCGGCGTCGCTGGGTCTAACGTTGGCTCCAACGTCGGTTCGAATGTGGGTTCCGCCGGCGGCGCGATCGTCATGAAAGTCACGCACCCGTACTCGCCGACGCTGGCGGACGAGCTCGACCTAGACGTTGGGGCGGAGGTCGTTGTGCTTCGCGCGTTTGATGACGGGTGGGGTCTGGGTCTGGTGCCGGCCACGGGCCAGCAAGGCGCGTTCCCGCTCGTGTGCGTGAGCCAGAACGGTGCGGCGACGGAGAGCGAGGTCGGGAGCGAGGTGGGAGGGAGGAGCAGGAGGCTGAGCAGCCTGAGGGGTGGTCTCTGACGAGGTGTGGGAGTTGTTTGGGGTTGCGCGTCAACCGGGCGGTGAACTGCGTGTGTTCCAGGGATTCGCTGCTGTATACAACTATCTCTTTTCCCCTTTTGTGTTTTTGCCTTGCGAAACTTTGCGATTGTTCTCATTTCACCATTTCTTGTTTTCCTTTCTTCCCCCAATTACCACCTGCGTTTAACCTGTCCCATTATCATGTTCATTGCGTTCCGCAATACTCATCCCTGATGCCATGTCCTCGTTCAAGGATTCCCGTTTGCTTTATGTTGTCCTCCCCTTTTTTGGGGAACCCACTTCTGCCGCCAACCTCCTTTCGCTTTTCTTTCTTTGGGATCCCTTTCTGTCACGTGGATTTGTTAAAGATTAGATTACAGGAAGTGATAATAGATATGATGTATTCTTGATTAACCCATTGCTACATTATTTGTTGACAGTTCAAAATATCAGCTGGCGACGTTGAATTGTCATCTCCATCATGTCCAACGCGGTGGTGAGTCTCCCTGTGACCGTTCCTTGTATGCCTCTGATCGCCATCGCCGCCAGCCGACGGTCTACAACTGGATCATAGCGGACGTCATTCAGAAGACCGGCGACCACTTCGCCAGCCTGGGCGTCCACGACCAAGTCCTCAAAGATCTTGAGAGGGTACGCAGCAACGCATTCGCCGTGAACCCGACGTTATCTAATCGCTACGCAGATTTGGAACAGCAAGATCGTCGCCGCCAACGTCGCGAACTTCACGTCGACGTCGACCGAGCAGGTCGTGGCTCAGAAGCCCGCCGCCGCCGCGCCGCAGCCTGTGCATCCCTCACCCGGACCAGCACATCCCGCCGCATCGTCGAGCACGCTGCCGGGCGTCGGGTCGCTGCATCCGTCGGGCTGGGGAAACGCCGGAGGGGATGGGGGCGATGGGGCGTCGCTGGAGTACAAGTCGGTCGTCGCACCGGGTGCCGGTCGGGTGCCCGCGGGGAGTGGCGGTGGCATGTTTTTCAATGGGTTGAACGGCGGGTACTCGTTGCCGCAGACGGATGGCGCGGATGATCTGGAGGGGATATCGACGAAGCATGTCGATGAGAGGCTGGTGAGGAAGTGGGAGAAGGCCGAGGCTGGGCGGAGGAAGGCGGGGGTGGCCCAGTTGGATGGGAATGACGACGAGGACGATGACGAAGAGGATGGGGTGAGTTTTTATTGTCATTGAAAAGTTTCGACTTGCTCGTGTCTGACGCAAAAGCGAATTAGGATGACAACAACGAGGACAATATCGACTCGGATCTTGACGACCCGGACGGGGACGACGAGGAGCAGGTGGTCGACCACATGATCCTGTGCCAGTACGAGAAGGTCAGCCGGATAAAGAACAAGTGGAAGTGCGTCCTGAGGGACGGCATCGCGCACATTAACGGGAGGGATTACCTTTTCAACAAAGCGACTGGGGAATTTGAGTGGTAGAGGTGCGCATGTGTGGCGCGTGCAGTCTGTATGTAAAATAGTGGGTGGGGAAACCGGGCTGTAGTCCTGCCTTGGATTGGACACGAGTGAATATACATATATTTCGATTCAAATCCTGTTATTCACGTTTGAGTGAAATGATTGCCTAAGTTTTAGCACGATGCCGCGTTAACACGATGACGCGGCAACCAATAAGAATAGACATACCAGCTCAACGAGTGGGATTAGAGCAGACGCCATCCGATTTTAGCCCGGTTTTTTCACCTGTCCATTGACAGTACTTTCAGACAGTATTGACTAGAAAGCATACATTTGACTTTTATTCCAAGTGTTCTTGTCAGGGTATTGTTTGAGAGCGACGACTGCATTGCGACCAAATGTTTGAGCAAAAGGAACATAGATACAAAGACGACAGGATGCCCCAGCAGCAATGGGTTGCATAAGCTTTGCAGTCGCCCTTGATGAATGCCAGGTGACGGAGGTTTATACAGAGACAGAAATTTTGCAAGAACGAAGAAACAAGCTTTCATTAATAACGCCGTAAATCCATGCAAGCAACAAAGGACGCAATAGCAAAAAAACCAGGAATTTAACAACAAAAAAGAAAAAGAAGGAACAACCATGGCAACGACATGCAAGAGCAATTACAATAACCACGGACATTGCCGGTCGCAATATCAATTCGTCAACCTCCAACAAACTTTCGCCGAGTTCCTTCCTCTCTATTGGCCGCTCAGACTCGCGTTTCGTTAACGACTGCTTAATAACTCGGGGATGCTAGGCGATGTCAAACGTCGACGTTATCGATCTTTTTGAATAGTCCTTCTGAACGTGACAAAGCAAGACGCCGCTAGCACCGCGGCCCTCCTCATACACATATGTTTTCAGCGTCACGATCGACCTAAAGTTCGGCGGCTTCCTGAGAAATGCACTAAGAGACCATGATCCAGCTGCAGATATCGAGGCAATCGGGAAGAGCTTTCAATCGAGTTGCTAGATGACGTTGACGAGGAACATCGAATTTTCAGCTCAACGTTGTGAACGTACTAACGCGAACTGTCGACAAAGTTAAAAAGGAACGAGTGTAAGTGCCGTACGACATCGTTTCACAATTTAAGCACCTAAACATGATAACATCGCCACTGCGTTGGCTTGGACAGGCGCCTTAGCTGGCCCTTCGGCCGCGGCTGCATGGCCTGAACCGGGGCCGTCTTCCCTACCGCCAAGGAGCCCGCGGCAAAAGCTGCTGCGTTGAGCCAGTGCCGTGTTGCAGAGTCGCAGTTAGTATCGGGGCGCCGTGCCTGTCTGCAAAGTTCACACCGACGATGAAGTGACTGAGATAAATGAAGCACTTCGCCGCCGGCAAACACCGCGGAGGCTTGAACTTGTCGTCAAACTTGTGCGCCGTAAAACATTAACTGCTGACCCTCGGCGACCGTGATCCCGGCCCGGCGAGAGCCCTGCATGGCCCGGCTCAACACCCGCGCCCGCTTCACGATCCTGCTGGTGGTCGTTGCCGTCCTCCTGGTCTCCACGCTCTTCGTGACAAGGGATGAGGACGGTGCCTTTCACCTCGACTTCTCCGCCACCGCCTCCAGTCACCGCGATGGCCCGCTGTCGCCTCTCGAGCTCAATCTCATCTTGGAGGACAACGCCGGCGCTCTTCCTTGGTCCGGGTATAAGCGCGGATCGGGGGGCAGGTCGACGGGCTTGAAGCTGAAGCGGCCACACTTCAGCCCCGTCGTCAACGGCAAGCCCAACCGGGGTTCTAACGACACGGCCAAGATGGATCACGTGCGGGCAATGATGAACCACTCCTGGACGGGCTACCGGACGTATGCCTGGGGCAGCGACGAACTGCGGCCCATCTCGAAGGGGTCCAAAAATTGGTACCATCAGCACAGCCTCCTCTCGACGCCCATCGACGCGCTTGACACGCTCTGGCTCATGGGGATGCGGGCCGAGTACGAGGATGCGAAGGAGCTCGTCATGAGCAAACTTGACATCTCCAACGTCGAGAAGCCCATCAACCTGTTTGAGACCACGATCAGAATCGTTGGAGGGCTGATTGGGGCGTACGAGATGGACCACGATGAGGAGTGGATACGGAAGGCAAAGGGCGTGTTAGACCCGCTCATGGTCGCGTTCAACGCCACGCCGACAAGGATACCGCTCAACTACGTCGCGGTCGGGAAGGGCGTCGCGGTGGACTTCGATGGCGGGAAGAACATTATCCTCTTATCGGAGGCCGGGACGCTACAGCTGGAGATGCAGTACCTCAGCGACGTGACGGGGGACCCGCGGTACTCCGAGTACAGCTTGTTTGTGTTAGAGCAGTTGGAGAACATGGGGTGGCCGACGAAGGGTCTTTTTGGGAAGAGGTTTGACCCAAACCGGCTGAGAGTCCTGGATAATACGTGTAGGCCGTTATTTTATATACGTGGGAATAACTCACTTTTAACTCCCGCGTTGTATCTAATCCTTTGCCTTGTTTCTTTCCACGTAGCTGGTGACCAAACTCCTGTCTTCTCATACGGCCTCGGAGGGGAGACGGACTCGTTCTACGAGTACCTCCTTAAACTCTACATCTCGACAGGGGAGAAAAAGTTCTTGGAGCGATTCGAGCGCTCAGCGGAGGTGAAGCCTTTGATGATTGCTACCTTTCCAATTATTAACTTCCACTGTTTGCAATGTCAGGCGATGGAGCAACATATGCTGAAGTCCATCCCGCCAAACATGTTCTACCTTCCCGACACGGTGGAATCCATCACTTTGCTGGGATCAACCTTTTACGGAGAGAGTTGGTTTCCCCACCTGGTCCGTTCAATCACTCCTTTCCTGAAATTTATCGATGAACACTAGGGCTGTTTTGCGGGCGGCATGTTCTCGCTCAGTTCCTTCGTCGTCGAGCGCTCAAACGCGACCCGGATGTTTGAGATCGGGAAAGGCATAACCGAGACCTGCGCGGCCGCATATGAGCACAGCGCCGTCGGACTCGGTCCCGAATCCTTTATGACGGGGGGATCGTGGCAGCCGTACCATGACTACTACATCCTTAGACCGGAGTTCGTCGAGAGCCTTTTTTATATGTGGCGGTTCACGCATGATCCGATTTACAGGGAGAGGGGGTGGAAGGTCGTTCAGGTGCGTGGTGCGGCATTTCCTAAACGAGGATCAAGATTTTATTAATGGAGTGGTTTACAGGCGCTGGATAAACATTGTAAGACTGCGGTGGGGTACGCGTCGCTGGCCTCGGTGCGGGCAGGCCAACAGGACGATAAAATGGAGAGCTTTTTTTACGCGGAGACGCTGAAATACCTCTTTTTGTAAGTTTTTTCTAGTCATTTCACTCACCTGAGAAGTCATCTAACTTATCCTGTCGATTAGGCTTTTCGCTGAAGACGACGTCCTGCCTCTTGAGCACTACGTGCTGAACACCGAGGCCCACCCGCTTTCTATCCGGGGCAAGGGTATGAGGGCGAACCGAAAAACGATGCTTCCAATACCAATAGCGCCAGAGAACTTCAAGCATAAGGTTGGGGTGAAGTATCCCGTATACCCGAAATAGGTGGTGGCAGCGCCGTTATATCGAGGGGGCTCGTTTTGTTTTTTCTTCGCCTTTTCGCAGGTGATCCGACGCTATTTTAATTACTCCACATGGCTGGAACTTTTGCTTGAGAGTGCCCATTCCGTCACCGGTGCATTTCAAACGCAAGCGAACGCACTTGCAATCAATTTTGTTATTGGTTTCCCTACTACTGGTAATATATCCGCAACAAGTACAAGTACATATAATGTACCATGCTCAATAAAGTCGAACGCGAAAAAAAGACTATAGGCTTTCATAGCCTTCTCGCGTCTGCGCACGTACATGAGTCATCGGTTCCGGAGAAACAAGAAACGGCGATTTCTTATGACCTTATTCCAGCTTAAGTTTTACTTGCTCTGCAGTGAGAGATGTAATGAGCGTTTAGTTAGGAACGGTCGTAGCGGTTGCAGCGGAGGGATGCGTACCAGAGGTTTATTTACGCGAAGACATGTAGCGGGTGCTGACGACGACTCGTAACCGAGGAACAAGTGGATCCCACCTTGCATGTCCATCATTAACGCAAAAGATTGTTATCGGTGTTGCTTTTAAGAAAGCCACGGCTTTCCAGTTGAAGATGTAATTATTCCGTCAAGCATAGCGGAGCGACGTCCCTCGCGGCCTGCAACGTCCCTCTCGGTTGTGATTTAACCCGTTCCCGTTCGCGTTCTCATTCCGCAAATCAGCTGACCGCCTCAGTTCTCTACTTAGCGATCGTGCACCGCCGCCTTGGTCGATAGCTGTGGCGACCACCACGGCGGGATGCGATCTTCGTGCGGGATATGAGCTTGGCCATCCGTTCGAAATTTTGAACAGCGTCAGCGGGGCTCATCGAGATCCAGTATTGTTGCAAAGAAGCCTCCGCCGCCTGCGCCGCCGCCGGTATGGTGTAAGGAGGAGCTCGCCGCGGGGGACAACCAGACCAGCCATTTTCAACGCGTATGTTCGATCGGCCTCGTCCGCGTGAGCGTCCTTGGTGCTCAGTGGATGATGGCAGACTTGTCACCTTCATTGCCCAAACCCCACACCACCCTCTCGCCTTTACCAGCCGTCCGTTGGCGTATCCGCCGATTTGACTGTGCGAAGCCCTCCTAGACTTCGGCATCCTTCTTGCTCCCCGGCCCCGGCGACTCCGGTGGTCCCGGCCTCTTCATCTCTCCCCGGCAACGCTCTCGCCTCCAACGTCGGTCGGAACGTTCCCATTCCCAGCGCCTTCTGCAGTGCGGACTGTATCGTCGCCGTCTCCGGTCAGCGTTTTCCCCTGCAACCGCCCTACGCCGTCCGCCCGTCCGCGGCATTTGATCCCGGGGCCGGCAAAGCGACTGAGTCCACGCAGTCGTGAGTAGACTACAGCACCTGGATGCCACGCTACCTGGCAATACCGGGCAAGACCGCTCCAATCCTTCTGGATGGCGACCCCAGGACGTCGGCGTCGTCGGCCGTTTCGGGAGCCACGGAGTCGTCGACCTTGCTTCCTGATTCCCCCTTCATACATCCACACGACCTCCGGCCGCCACGGCGGCATATCCACGATTACTCTCCTTACCGCCATCGCCACGGGTAAGCTCGATTTCTTAACCATTGGTCTTCATCCATCTCACACTCCGCCAGGCGCCGCCGGTCCTTTTGCCTCCTCCTTCTCGTCTTCGTGGCGCTCTCAGCATTGGCCTGTTTCTACTACCGCAACATGCGGAATAGCGTCGAGGACCCACGCGAGCTGTTCCAATGCCAAACAGACGGCATGCAGGACTATGGCTCGGCAACACTCCCCATATTCCCCTCCGAGATCCGAATCCTGTCCCCGGGCTTGTCGGCAACCTCGGTCTGGTTCGACGAGGACGAAGCTGCCGAGACGGTGTCTTACAAGGTGCACAGACACTTTCATCGCAACTTTGACCGCGCCGCATGGCTCGTCCACGTCTCGCAGAACCCGGCATTGGCGCTCGTCAACGTGACAGCGCCGGCCTACACGGGCGAGCTGGACTTCTGCCTCATCACGAACGTCTTTATCAGGTTTCCGAGAAAGGCGATGGATGGCGTGCAGCTTACCCTGGTTGGGGACGCCATAAACGTGTATGGGGATTTTGGGGGCGTGAAGGTGAAGTCGATCCTGTTGGACACGCTCAGTTCCACCGTCAATTTGCGCAATGTGAACGTGGTTGGGACGGCAAACTTCTCGGTGATTTCCGGCGAGGTGTACCTAAACGTAAGGCAGATTTATGGATTTACCGTCAAGGCGCTAATCGTCGTTGACAGGAGGTGGCGACCGCGAATTTAGTCGTGAGCGGGAACAAAACGCGTGTATCTGTCACGGTTAGTTCTTCACTTTTCCGGCCGACCGTCGCCCATGGGCTAATCTAATGCTACAGAGCGGTAGCGTTCGGGAGATCACGGACGTTTCGACAACCCTTGGCGACATTTCCTTCAACGGGGTCCACCTGCAGGCAGCAGACCTGAGCACTCGGCAGGGATCTGTATCCCTCAGCTGGGTTCGCTACGACAGCCACCTCAGAATTGTGGCAGACGAGGGGCTGATTTTAGGTCATGCGATCAACGCGTCCCTCATGAGCCAGCTGGATCTCCACGCGTTAAGGAGGGAAGTGCGATGGGACATGCTTCTGGAGGACGCTTTGATCGGGGCAAGCACACAAACCTACGTCACAATTCGTGCGAACCGAGACATTTGGCTGGATGCTGAGCGCGTAAAGGGCTACTACGACTTGAGCGCCCCGAAGGGAAAGGCCGATTGCCAAGCGACGGGGTCGGATCCGCGGCCTATCATTGATGAAACGACGAGGAAGGCGGGGTACGTCCGTATGGGGACGAAGTGGGCCCAACCGCCGCCTCACATTGTGAGCGTCATCTCAGACAAAGGCAACGTTAAGGCCACTATTTGGCCTTAAAGGAAGACGGGTGTTGGCGTTAATTCTACCAAATGGATGGAGGAAGGAGGACGTTGCAAAGGAATTGGCGCGGTGGAAATCTCGTCCCCATTATGCGTCAATTTGCGATGCAACAATAGCTTATGAATATACAAACGTCATTTCTCGGTTTTCGTTCTTTCAATACATACAATTCCCTTAGCACAGCTTTCTTTAGTGGAGCATATTCGTAGCAAAGTATTTTCTGGCTTTGCTTCAGTTTATACTTTGGTGTGGTGTTTGGAAGACACTGCCTTTGGCGCTCCCACACTCATAAAATGGCGCGAAGCTAACGATAGCATCCCCCATTCGCCGCCATCGCCCATCACAGGCGCTATGTCGGCCGCAACCTCGAGCGATCGCGATGGCCGTGTCCTGCATGTGGTGTTCCTGATCGACATCACAGCGTCGAGTAAGTGAACCTCGCTTATGTGGAAGTTGAGCGATACCCCTATTAACCGCCTTTTCCTTGCAGTGGGAGCCGAAATCGAAGGCGTCAAGCGCATGGTAGCCTCCTTCTGCTCAGTGCGGCGCGAGGGCGTGAAGCTGCACGTGTGGACGTTCACGGAGGGAGGGGGCCAGGATGGGTGCTACGTGTCGCGATCCAACCCAGAGCATTCGGCAAATCACCTTGTGGCTTATGTGAAGGCGATCACGTTGGCCTGTCCTCCAGACTATCCGAATGTGACTAATGCAGGCGGCGGTGACGGCCCCGAGAACGTGGTCGCCGGCGTCGTCAATCTGTTGGAACACTTCAGCCAGGACGACAACATCCTCTGCTTTATTATCACAGACAACGCGCCCCACCACGTGTCGTTTGGAGAGTCGTCAACAGCGAAGGCGGAGCTGAAATGGCTGAAGGGGAAGGGCCACGAGGAGACGGACGTGTTCACGCTGCTGAGCAAGGTCATCACGCGCCTCAACGTCACCTTCGTTCCCATCGCGTACGGGAACGAGCGGTACAAGTGGTACCACCAGGCGGCTGTGCAAAGCGGCGGCATTATCCTCGTCCCTAAGAACCGCAACAGCGACAACCTCGCCAAGGGCCTGAACTCGATCCTCGAGGCCATTCAGAATATGACGGCCCGCCGCTTCGTGTCGAGATCCGCCGCCGACATCGCCGCCGACGATCTCGAGGGTTTTGGCCATCTCCGCATCAACCCGGGCGCATTCGATCCCCTCCTGTCGGACCCGAAGAGCTTGTCCGATATTCAGGAGAGGTTGAAGGTGGAGGTCGACGGCGGGATCGGGTCGGCGGTCATCACCCTCATGGAGAGCTCCTGCGACCGCTTCATCGTCCGCAAGGGCGCTCGCGTCGAGAACACGCGGGAGCTGCTCGAGGCCCACGTGGACCCCGCCGTGAGGTTGCGGCGCTTTCTGATCCTGGGCACAGAGGGCGGGACGTACCACGCGGGCGAGCTGCAACTGACGGCGGAGAACGCGCGCGCGGTCGCGGGGCTGATCGCGGAGGGGAAGGGGAAGCAGGTCGTGGACGAGATCGTGAAGGTGTCGGAGGGTGGGATGGCGGCGAAGCAGGACCCGTGTCTGTTCGCGCTGGCGATGGCCATACGGCTAGGGGATGAGGCCACGAAGACGGCGGCCTATAGCGTCGTGTCGCGCGTTTGCAGGATCCCAACGCACCTGTTCCAGCTGATCGAGTACACTTCTTCCTGGGGCGAGCACGAGCAAGAGGCGAAGGAGGAGACGGAGGCGAAGGAGGCGAAGGACGAAGGGTGGGTGAAGGAGGAGGAGAAGGTGGACAAGAAGAGGACGGACGGGGTGAAGAGGAAGAAAACCACGGGGAGGGGTTTTGGGAAGGGTTTCCGCAAGAGCGTCGGCGAGTGGTACAACGGCAAGGCCGCAAAGGACGTCGCGTTCCTGGCGACCAAGTACAAGCAGCGGAACGGGTGGTCTCATGCCGACGTCCTGAGGCTCGCGCACGTGAAGCCCTCCACGGCCGAGCACGACCTCGTGTACAAGTTTGCCTGCTTCGGAATGGACGAGGTCCGTGGCGCGGTGGACGGATGGGAGATGGTCGATACCCCAGCTTCGAAAGGCGCGTCGTCCCCAATGGGCGTGGAGGCCGCGGTTCAGGCTATTGAGGTTGTAGACTTGGAGAAGAAGGCCAAGAAGCAGGAGAAGATAAAGGAGAAACGCAAGCCAAAGGCGTACGCGTCTGAGCTCCCGTCGGACGAGGCCGCAAAAGCAGCCCTCCTGCGTTTCTTCGACGCAACCGAGAAGGTTATCAGGGCGACGCCCGACGACCTTAACATCGTTGTTTCCGCCGTCAAGCAGCACCGCCTGGCGCGCGAGCACCTCCCCTCCTCCCTCTTGAACCTCGTCCCTATTTGGGAGGCACTCCTCTCAACCATGGGCCCGACCGCCATGCTCCGGAATTTGGGCAAGATGACAACTGTTGGACTCCTTACACCGGACTCGGACGCGACCAAGCTCGTCTGCAAGACGCTCCGCGACCGCGGCAAGCTTACGAAGGCGCGAGTGCACCCGTTTGACGCGCTATTGGCTTTGCAGCAGTATAGAGCGGGCAGGGGACTCCGCGGCTCGCTGACGTGGGAACCCGTACCAGAGGTGGTCGCATCGCTCGCGGACGCGCTCGAGGCGTCCTTCGACGCCGTCGTACCCACGGGCAAACGCTTCCTCGTCGCCCTGGACGTGTCGGGTTCGATGGCGTCGACCACTCTCATGGGGACAACGCTCACGTGTGACGTCGCTGCGGCCGCGATGGCGATGACGTTGATCCGGAAGGAGGAGTGTTGCCGCGTGTGCGCGTTCCAGGAGCGGATGGTCGAGATGTCGATCGGGCGGGCGGACAGGCTCGAGGAGGTCGTGGAGAAGATGAAAGCGGTCGCGTTCGGGGCGACGGACTGCGCCGAGCCGATCTTGTGGGCCATGAGGGAGGGGCATGCGGTCGACGTGTTTGTAGTGTACACGGACTCGCAGACGTACTTCGGGGAGGTATCGCCGGCGGAGGCGTTGAAGCAGTACAGGGAGAAGACAGGGATTCAGGCAAAGATGATTGTGGTAGGGCTGTGCAGCAATGGCTTCTCGATCGCGGACCCGGCCGACAGCGGGATGATGGACGTGGTGGGATTCGATAGCTCCGCGCCAACGACGATGCGGGAGTTTATCTTAGGCAATTTGTAGGTCGGGAATGTGTTACTTACAAAGGTGACGTTTGATTATGTAGGTTGATACTTCGTACTTGCTAGATGCTGACTGGTTCGTTCGAGGTCTCAAGCCTTACGCTAATATATTTTTTTTATATTGCATTATGTTGTCCACAAAATGAAGTCAATACACTCTGCATAATCTTGTTGCTGCGGCGATTATGCAGACATTTATGTTTCCTGTTTTCTGGCATTTATAAATGTGCAGACTACAACCGCTCCTGTACATGCCCTTTCGGCAATATTCAAGGTAAAAGCCTGATGGTAATTGGGACCCCTCCCTCCCATGGAGGCGCCTGCCGAACATGTCAGTGCTGGCAACGGCGATGAGTGGATGGGAAGCCGGGCGTGCATTGAGTCCCACCATTGATATGTGGCATATATGGACGCAAAGAAAGAGTGTATCGCCTAAATCAGCTCCACATCTCCGCTCGCCAACAGTGGCATAATGTTCTTGTACTTAACCAGCAAAATGCTTCCCTTCTTCATCAGTATACTCCTGCGAAGTAGAAACCAATTCAGCCCGGCGACGCGAAGGACCACACAATACATCGCCTTCATGCGAAGGAAAGCATCCACAAACCTGTCATCCGGGGGCTCGTAATCCCCTAACTCCTTTTTAATCCTACAGAAGACAGCGGCCTGCAGGTCGGGGCCTAATAATATGTGCAGACATTAGCTAAAAGGATATAAAACTGGTGACCCACGCACCTTCGTTCGCCTCATGTAGCCGCTGAAGGCTGTCGGGCAGGCTTTTCAGACAGGACGTGTTATAGTGGTCTTCCATTAGCCGCAGAAACCTAGCGGAAAGCTTGTAAGCAGCGCACAAGAGTATAGCAGAGCACAAAGCGAGAGCACAGACCTTTCTGCGAACGCGATTTCGTGATCTCCGAGCCTTGTCTTTTGGCCCGTCGACATGATATGCCCCGCGTATTTCTCCAGCTTCGTGATGATAATCAAAGTGTGGTATTAGACGCGGAGACAGAAATGGAAATGAAAGGCGACAGGCGCATCCTTCTGCGAGGCTCGCCCAAGCAAGTTAAATAGACCTTCCATATCCGAGTCCGCAAGTAGCTCCTGATGACGAATTTGATTCGTTCGACCTCCTGCTGGATTATCGAGCAAGTGAACGCGTCGGCCGATGGCATCTTCTCCATGTCCTTGATTTGCCCCTCACACAGCCCCAGCATGTCTCTGCATTCAGCAAAGAGCGGAGGGCAAGTCAGCACCAGATCCGGGTAGCAGATGATAGGAGATGCAGCTCCTAACCGTCAGTCTTTACTCACTCGATCAGTTTGTTCTCATACGGGAGCATGTCGACAGCGCCTTTTTCGTTGATCCATGCCTGGAAGAGCCGCTGGAACTAAAGTTGAAAGGAACGACTAGTTAGGAGAAATGCTGAAACCCGTATGTGCCGGCACTCACATCATCAACGTCCTCCTTGGGCTCGTCGTCGCCATCGGGTCGCTCGTCGAGGTAGTCCAGCAGTTGGTCCACCGCTGATAGCATGCTGTTGCCAATGTGAAATCGGACTCGACCGACCGAAAGGTGGACATCCAGTTCAACGTGCTGTGGAGCTTGCAGACGGCGTATCGATCGAGCCGGTGCATGGAATGACGGAGGGACCCAAAAGACGTTAGTGTGATGTTACATGCGGGAGCTCGGGAAAAATTGCCGGGGATTGGCGGCCGTGAGACGTAGGGGGCGTCCGGGAAGGACGTCGTGGCAAATCGCGAGCCGACAGTCAAGGCCGTTAGAGACGGCTTTGAACTCGCATGGTTATTGTCGCAGCACATTGAAACCTCTCGACTCAGAAGGAGTACCATCGCGTGGAAATCCAGCCGAAGAGCCTTCGTCTGCCAGATAGCGACTTCAACTACGTCACGGAAATGATATAAAACTAATTACAAAGCGCAGGAGTTGGGAGAGGACGAGGAACAGACTGAGAGCAACTTCAAATAAAGTTAGCTGGATGGAGGAGCACGAATGAGAAATCATTTAAGGTGAGTTCATGTAGTCCAGAAGTGATAAACAGGCGCATACCTGCATAGATGCACCCACGGCGCCGCGGTCTCCGCCGGTTTCGCTAAGATCAAATACCTAAGCTCCTTAAAGACTTGTCTCAGAGTTCTGGAGATCGAGAAGAGCCTGCACACGGCAGCGCAGGAGCGAAGTTAATTGGCTTCGACAACGAAATTTTTATGCTGCAAAATTAAATGGTTCCCATGTGTGGGCGCAGTTTAATTCATGTTTCTTTGTGAAGATAGAGAGTGCAATTTTGTTTGTCACTTATAGTCAGACAGGTTTTGCAACTTAACTTGTGCTAAAGGAATCTAATATTTAATTGGAAATAATATGCAGCTGATGTTGGCATCACAGTGAACTCTCCATTGACCGTTCTGATAACGACACGTTCTAGTGCGTTCACTGCTTCGACGTAATAAAGAAAACCAAAAATTCCCATGAATTTGAAATCGAGCGCCCATGTGTTCGCAGCATCGTCGTCCGCTAGCAGCGACTTAACAGCCAAGACTCCGTTGTACTTGTCAATAAGCCCAAAGCACGCCAATGATGAGCTCGCTCTGCCTTTGACAAGTGGCACGACGGTCACGCACTCTATGTCCCCACGGCTCAGTTCGACAAAAATTCGTCCGGTCTCTGTCGCTGCAACCCCGACCGCCTTCGCGAAGAAGTATCGCACGGCAACCATCCCGTTCTCATAGCCGAGGTCCTCAGCAACCTTCACCACTGCCTTAGCCCCGCCACCGTCAAGCAGGTTAAAGAAGCCGACCACATCCCCAGACTTGCACGCACCCGCCCTAACAACCAGCAGCCCATCTCCGAATACCCCACTAATTACCCTCCCGCTCCTTCGAAACCTCAACACCCTCCCTCCGAGATGTAACGGCCTCAGAACCACCGCATCATGCCCCCCGACGGCATCTGACACCATCACAGGCCCGCCCGACAAAGCCCGCGCCAGCGCCTGCGCCGATGCCCCCGGCACCGTCGAGCGGAACATGTCCCAGTCCGGTAAGACGGCCCCCATGGCTGGGATGAGGAAGGACGTGTTGATCGCGTTGGAGAAGATGTGCCACGAGTGGGATTCAGAAATGTCGGGGAAGAAATCCTCGGAGGTGCGGAGGAGGCGGGATGGGAGTGGTGACGTGGTTGGGCCGACGAAGAACATTTGGAGGACGGGAAGACTGTGGGACATGCACCACTCCACGGGAGTAAAGAAATTTAGGGATGCGTTTAAGGCGGCTTGATAGGAGACGGCGAGATCGGTTGCAGAGAGGGGTGATGTCGAAAGATTAAGGTCCTCAAAGAACGACTGATGGTCGACCTTGTAAAAGAGATGGGTCAGCGTAACATACAGCACATTATATCACTTTAAAGAAATCCGCGCCGTATTGTCGCCATAAGCCATGCAGCTTCACAAAAAAGGCACGAATTGCTCGAGGGTGAGGTATGTATACGTATCCGTCCTTCGTCCCCGCATGATAAAGTCGTAGAAGCTCAAACCGCTGCGCCAGGGGGCCGGACGGAGATATTCCATGCCAATAGCCCGTCGCAGTGTGCCATAGCCCGACAAAGGCAATTCCGTGCGCATCCTTTAGTGCTCTGATAAACGATGCCCCGGATGGAAACTTCCGGTTCTGATGCCATTATTCCCCCAGTTATTTTTACTGCTTCAGAGGCAACAAGCTCGAACCATGTTGAAGGAAAGCAAACGTCGATCCTCATCGACATCTTGCCATCCGTCGTCGATCAAAAGCGTTTTAACTGGAATGCCGGCTTCGTGTATCGCAGAAAGACCTTCCAAAATACCGTCTTCTGACACGTCCTGTGAGAAGGTATTCCACGTGCTAAACGATGAAATGTTGGCCACGTTCGATGTTAATTGAACATACCACCATCCCAAATAATCATAGAACTGATCAGACGTATCCTGCTGCTGTCCGTTTTCCTTACCAGCCGTTTCAGATGCCTCATTGATGATTTGGCCAAAGAAGCTTCCTAATTCGTCGAGCTTCAATCCCTGGCCACATACCATGACAACCTTTCCCAGCGACCCTTCTAAAGCAAAAATGCCACCGACGGATTTTTCAACCCTCAATGTAGTCCCAGGGCATGCCATGATCATCGTCAGGCCCCATGCGGTCCGCAAGATCACCGCCAAGACATCCGAGCTAGGTTTCCAATGGGCCAGCGTGCCCTTCACGAGCGATGGCTCGATCCAATACGCATTGCGCTTCCCAAGAATGATAGAGATGGTGCTATCGCATTCTTGAGCTCGGCGTAACGAAGCGCCGGGTCCAGCGAGCGAGATTATGCCTATCAACGACACCCGAGGATCTGGCGGTGGCACTGGCGTGAAGGTGATTGCCGGATCGTCAAGGAACAACTGGTTGAATTGCAAAGGCGTCGTCTGCTCGCGCTCCAGCCGCGCAGTCCCATTCACAGCGTGTTCACCAAGCCAGGTGATGTTTCCGTCGCAATCAATTACCCGGAATGTGAATTCAAAGTCGACCGCGGAGGACTTGCATTTCAGAGTAAGTTCGTAAGCAAGAGCCTGGCGGACGCCGGCGTCGGTCATCACTGAACGGGCCGCCAACGGCATGTCGATGGCTCGCCATTTATCTGGGCAGAGGTAATTGGTCCACAGCTCTGCGCGGACGGGAGTGTGATCTACCAGAAAGAGTGAGATTCTTAGAGAACCCGACGTGATGGATTGAGAGCCCAGCGCTGGCTGCGACCACCAGCGTCGTTCCATTATCGAGGGGGTGGCAATCTCTTTGAAAGACACGCCAGTCGGCCACGAACGTCCGATCGAGAAAATTGATTGTCCCCCTGTGGGCTCTCCTCGCGTTGATCGGAGCTGGGATCCGTGCATCGTAAGCCGCCATGGTGAGCCAGAGAATGGACGAGGACCAGGTTGGAATTGCTGATTGATTGTTGTTTTTGTCGGGTGACGCCATGTTATTTACTAACCAGCAGGCCCAGTCGCCTGCGCGGAGAGATAGGCAGCAAAACAATCCTCGACCAACGAAGTACTTTGATCCTGCAAATGTGGGCCGGTGAGGATGTTTTTAGCGCTCGTTTGAGCGAAAAAAGCAACAACTCTGACTCATTTATCGACGATCTGCAGCAAAACGGGATATCGACCTCGCGACGATGTACTGCGAGACGAGGACGGTTTTGAGGACGTCGACGATTTTTTCAAGTCGCCGTATCACGAGCCTGAGGGTTCCGAGTATCAGGGCGAGCGAGGGGACGATGATAATGGTGACGGCCCCGAAAAGGAATACGAAGGCGACGAGGTAGTTATTTGTTGATTGTACGTTTTGTCTATATTATTAAATAAGGTGTAGTTTGAGGAGGACGAACCGGCACCCACCCCATCCGGACGCTGGGCGGCAGAGAGATCGCCTGATATTTACCCTCCCCCCCGATCCGGGGCACCCACTCCGATAGTCTCCGCCAAGAGGAGCGCGCCGGCCTCGACGACTCGCCGTCAGTCCTCAGCTGTCACGCATTCCGGCGGCAGCCGCCCCGGACGCCGCTCCGTCTCCCCAGGAGCCGCCCAGCACTCGATCCGCCCGGCCTCGGCGCACCGTTTACCGGTCAGAAGCAACAGCAGCAACGCGGTGGCCTCGCCGAGGTCCCCTGCCGTGTGGAATGTGGCACCGACGAGGCCGACTCCGCTGCGGAACTCCAGCACCAGCTGGGACGGGCAACCGCACGAGGACGAGCGAGCCCTGCGTCCGATCTCCCGGATGATGAACGGGAGGGGACGGCAGTCGATATCGGGGGTGGATTGGAGGAAGCCAGGCGTCAGACTTATTTCACCCGAGCGCGATGAGCGACGCGGCTACGAGGACGGGCGCCGCGGTACGCCTGCGGGTGGGATGGTTGGACGCCGCGGCGACGACAATGGGGGTGAGTTCGAGGAGGAGATGGAACGTCAGCAAGCCGTCATGAGCCAGCAGGCGAACTTCGTCCTTCCGCCGAACTACGTCATGCTGCCGAGGGAGCTCGTCGAACCACTTTTGAACGCTAGGATGCAGGCCGGGGTTGCTGCGCCGGCAGCGCGTGTGCAGAATCAACAGCCCGCCCTCGCAAGGCGTATGACGACGGAGTCGGCGAGCTGCTTGTCGAATTTTGAGGACGCTGAGGAGGATGCTGACGCGGTGCATGGAACTGGTTTTCGACGAGAATCCGTGCGCTTACCGGGGAGGTCCGATAGAATTGCGAGGAGGGCTTCGTCTGCTTACGCCCGAAGAGAGCATGGGGTTGATCGAGGGGGCTCAATTTTTGAGGATGCTGAGGAGGACGAGGAGGATAACAGCGGGATGGGAAATCGACAGAAGCCCATGAGGTTGCCGATGCGGTCAGAGGCAAACTCGAGAAGGTCTTCCTTCGTAGGCGCCGCAAGGGTTGAACGCGGGTCAGCGAATTATTTTTTTGAGGATGCTAGGGATGATGGAGACCGAATGGGCGGGGATGTATCTCGTCGAGCGTCAATGCGCCTACCGGAGCGATCGGACGGCAGTTCGCGGAGGACTTCATTCGCGGCAAGCGTTTGGGTAGGGCGGAGTGCAGAGCGCGGGGGACAACGCGATCTGACAGGCAGAGCCGCGGGCGACGTCTCATCTGCTCGACTCGAGCCGATGGCGCCTGCTAACCTGAATTATGCGCCTGCGCTAGACAATAGCGAGGAAGAGGTGTTGGATAGCGAAAAAGAACGCCATTTGAAACAGCAAGGTCATCTTTAACTTAATTACCCCAACGTTTATTAATAATTTACGTATAGACTCAAAAAGACTTGCTGCCGTCACTTCAGCCGCTCGACATCAAACGGATAGTCTTGCGGAAGGTACTTTTGCTTTGATGGTTTGTACAAACCTTGCCCCGTAGGTGTCGCGACAGCGTACGACGAGGTTGACGCAACGCCATGTCCGCCACCGTCACCCTCTCCGAAGCGCAAAGGCCGCCCGCCAAAGCAAAACGGTGATTTTCGTTTGCATGGGGATTTTACTGACATGTGTGAAAAGTAATGGAGAAAGCTGAAGCCGAGGACAATATAATGGCGCCAAACCGCGGATCAGCATCCATAGATCGGGCTGACGACCCACATTATGACTATAGCGAGGAGGCGGCTTCTTTGAATGAGAAGCGGTGTGGGCGCCGTCCTCCCAAGCCGAAAGGTACTACTTCCCGCATATCTATTTACAATTAATGCGCTGTAGCTGTGAAGAATACGGCCGCTGCTAATGAAGAGGCGCGCATCGGAGAAGCGCCGGCCAGGGAGAAGAGGGGAAGGGGCCAATTCGCTATGCACCAAGGTACGCATGGCCCCGAAGGGGATTCGGCAGCACCAAGTCCACCACGTGCCACCGGGAAGCCCGATGAGGCGATTGTTTGTATTCCCAGCGAAGAGGGGTCGATGCAGGGGAAAAAGGGTCGAGGCCGCCCTAAGGAAGGAAAAGCCGCCCATAATGACGACAACAATTTGAGTCCGCCACTAGCCTGTGCCCCACTCGGTGACGTGCCGGCAGATATTCACGGCGAAAGGGAACCGGCGCAGGGGAAGAAGTGTCGTGGCCGCCCCAAGAAGACTAATGGTGATTATAATCTTTGGAATGTATGTCTAACTGGTATAGCTACGGAGAAAATTATCGACGATAAAGTGAAGGCGCTAAGTCCGCCACCAGCGCTTGTTACGCTTAATGATGCGCCAGCGGAGACTCACAGCGATGAAGAGCAGAAGAAGAGGCGAGGCCGCCCCAAAAGGATTAAGGGTAAATACAGTTCACCCTTTTGATTGAGGCACTGAATAATGTAGTTGTAGAGAAGGCCGGCAATGAGGACATGATGGCGCTTAGTCCGCCATCGGCGCCTGGTGTGCTCGACGGTACCCACGTCGAAAGTCATAGCGAGGAGGAACCACTCCAGGGTAAGAGAAGACAACCTCGTCAAGCCAAAGCTAAAGGTACATGCACCTCATTGTCGCTTTTTTGACAATACATTCAGATGTGAAAAAAGCCCCCGCTGTTATTAATGAGGCGCTCGTACCTTCTCATGGCGAGGACGTGCCGGCTAAGGAACAGAGAGGAAAAACACGTCTGCGCAAGAGAAAAGGTGTTTTTCTATTCGGTTTTTAGAAGTAATATTGCTGCTAGTATCCGAATCAGAAAGCGATTTACCGGCTGCAAGTTCGTTCTACGAGCCTAGTCACGCGCCGGAAGTATTGGCGGCATTTGTAGACGGCGTTGTGGAGACTGAGCACCCGAATGCGGCCGAGGAAGAGGGCACCGTATGGCTCGACGCTGGCGAGAGCTGGCCTATCCAAAAACAACTCGAGCAGCCGCCCAAAGAGAAGAGGCGGAAGGCTCACCATCGGAAGGAGAAGGGTACGTTATCCACATATCATGTTTACAAATCCGCGGCATAGAACTGGAAAAGGCTTCCGCGCCTCCCGTAATGTCGAGAAACGGTCGCGCTCCGAAGGCACCCGCTTTTCCTCCTGCCGAAGAAAACGACGCTACCGACCACGAGGAGGAAGGGACCGTTTGGCTTCACGCGGAAAAAGAAGCGCCAGCATCTGAAGAAATCGATGAAGAGCCATGTAAAGACAAGAAGGGGAAGGGCAGGCCGCGGAAGACTAAAGGTATATTTACCAAAATCTGCTGTTGTTAACTCTTGCCACATAGCTTTGGATACAGCAGAAGAATCTTCGGCCGCAGCAACGGCAGCAAAAGCTCTCGTGAGGGTTCCAAAGGAGGCACCCGTCCTTTCGAATAGCGTAAAGAGACCGAGTGCGGGAGACGACGAGGTAGCCGACAACGGCAGGCCGAAGAGAATAAGGCACAAGCCCATGGAGTATTGGCGGGGTGAGAGGGTGGAGTATGCTCGGAGGATGTCTTTGGGCAAAGGTGCGCGGAACGTTATGTTTAAAAAACTGAAGGGTTTTAAAAAGGGCTTATCACGGAGGGTGTCAAAAAAATAATAACTGTTGCGAAGGAGGAAAACGTTGTGGTGAAGTATCGGCCGCGGACGGTAACGGCGAAAAGGCGCGTGAAGACGGAGCGCGGTGAAAACGCTGGAGACGATGCGAAGCCTTTTATTGGGTCTTCTGAAGTTAAAGTGATGAACTACGTTACGAAGGAGGAAACGCTGAAGGGCAAGTGTTCACTTCTGTTTTAACTTATAACTAATTTGCTGGCCGTTTCAGAAATCGTGTGTCCCTATGAGAACATGAATCCCACGCTTGAGGACCCGAAGCTCGGGAAAAGCTTTTACACTTTCCAACGGCTGTTCCACGAGTCCGACGACAACACGGCCGAGAACGAATTTAGCGCTTCGGGCGTGCTGCTGATGCATAAGGGCGGGGAGAAGCCGAATAAGAGCTCCGGAGCGACTGCGATTGTGAGTGCGATACTTTTTGTGGGTGCCGCGTTGATGATCTTTGCACCTTCAGTACTTCTTCGTCCTTTCGGGCCGTGTCAAAGTCGCCATCAACACCTCTTGCTTCGAGGTTGGCCCAAAAGCTCACTTTATGATCCCGCGAGGTATGTAGCAGTTACATTTTCTCCTGTTTCTAATTTGAGCTCGAAACCAGGAAATCAATACCGTCTCCAAAATGCGGGAGAAGGCGATCTCGTCCTAGGGTTCGTTCAGTGCCGAAAGATGGCCGCGATTAATTGTCCAACCCCAACTTCTCTATTGACGGGGACTTAGTTTCGGTCGCCCGCTATTCCCTTCATTAATACTCCTACTGTTCACGACGATCGATTTTACTCAATGCCTGCTGTTTTCTTCCCACTCGTCATTACTGCTGATTTAATGAGTATGTGCACGTTTCTCTTTTATCGTTGCTTCTTTTAATGTAAATATTGAAGCTGCTATTCCTGCTCTCAGAGTGCACATTATGACAGCATGTAGCCATTTCAACTTGTGTTCACTCATAGTGATGTGTTAATTTTTAGAATGAAGTTGCACTATCTCTTGGCTACATCTGGTTGCTAATGTTGTCCGCATGCCCGTACACCCCGCTCCATTATATGTGTTGGTCGCATTATGTGCTCTTTTTGATACTCTCAGTATGCTGTTTAAACGAGTCGGGAATAGATTTTAGAGTTTTCGCTCACTTGATGTGATTTCGAGCTGACAGTCAGAAAATATACGCCGAGGACGAATTTAAAATGTCAATAGCCAAAGGCGTGCATGCACATAACAGCAGGATATATTAACATAACTCGCCCATGTCCACCCTATACGTGCACTGAACGCGTAAAGACAACAATTCCATCAATCAACAACTTTCCCCCTTCACCCCAAGCGCCAATCGCCCCATCATCGCCACCCCCACCACCACCGCCCTTACTTCTTCTTCTTCTTCCCTCCACCTTCTCCCCCCTTCTTTCCC
>JADGJL010000201.1:0-32304 GCA_027600665.1 Irineochytrium annulatum | reverse complement strand
GTCGCGGGTGGGGTCTGAGAGGAAACCGAGTTGCTTCTCGAGACAGATGTCCAGAGCGAGTCGAATAAGCTCTCAAGGTTGGCGTTCTCGTCGTTCGTCGCGGTGGCTGACCCTGCTCCAGCTCCGGTGGGTGCTCCGCTGCTGGCGCGTGCCGGGTTCATAAGCTCAAGCGACGGAGTTATGGCCGGAAGGAACTGGGAAGCAGCAGGATCGGCAGGCAGGGCGGAGGACACCGCGGACGATGTGGCGTTCGCGGGAGCCCCCTGGGCGACCTTCTTGCTTTGATGACGGCGCCCGGACGGCATGTTGGCTGGAAATGACAACGAAAAACGTCAGCGGCAAACATGAGTGGAGTGGAGTGGTAAGCAGCAATGTCAACTCAAAAATCAGCACTGGTGGGTCCCCCACAATGAGGGTGATGCTATGCAGGGGCTACGGGGGTTATCACGCCGCGCAGCGGTGGTCGCCGGCCGGCGGGGTGCTTACCTTCGACGTCAACCTTGCTGGCAGCGCTGCAGGGCTTGCTTGCCAGTTAAGAAAAAGGGACGAGCTGGGATCGATCGCCCATTTTAAGGATCCTGCACAATGGGCGGTCACCGAAACCCCTGACTTACCGCCACCTGCGACCCGGCCTCCGGAATTGTTTCGATCGCGTCCAAATATAACACGGAGGTCCCTTATCCTTCTCTGCTCTCTATTCTTGGCTCGTGGCCTGATCGTAGATTTTATTCTTGCCCTTCGTTTTGCACATGCTGTTGACCAAAAAAAAAAACTTACGCGATCCGATCGCTCTTTGACGTCGGTCATTTTAACCTCGCTCTTTTTTTATTTGCCCTTACATAACTTTACTGTTATGCACCGTCGTCACAAATCCTTGTCGTCGATCATGTCAATCGAGACTTTCCTTTCCGTGAACATCTTGTAGAAGCGATCGGCTATCATAACCGGGGTGAGCTTGGCCGTCTGCATCACGTCCGCCGCGGTGCCCTTGACGAACGCGTCTACAGTCAACTCGCACGCGTACACGCCCAACGGCTCGAGCTCAAAGTGCATAGTTCGAGCCAACTTCCTTTGCGAGTCTAGAGTAACGACGTCTGGTTAAATGCACTCGGACGCGGCTGGGAAAAAACTCAACCGCGCTTCCTCACTCTTAGTTATTACATGCCCTGCCAAGTTATACTGCAGCGCCAGCTTCGTCGCCTCGTCCGTGTCGTTAGCCAAACTACCCCCGGTTACCAGGACGGCCCCCTTGTTGGCCTTGAGGCTCTCGATGGTCTGCCGCACTGTCGCGATGAGCCCCAAGGTGGTGCCTGTGAAGTCTTTGACGATGTCGGATAGCTCGCCCTTGAGGACGGACGACGGCGAGGCCCATGCCGAATTCCAGTGGATGATGTGGACGGCGCCGAGGTTTTGGATGGAGGATACGGTGCGCCGGAGGGCGTCGAGGTCAAACAGGTCGGTTGGGAACGCGTGGGCCTTGATGCCCTCGGTGGCCAGCGCTATTTACAACAAGGTGAGAAAGGAGCCAACAATATAGAGAAGCCATACCTTTCACCGCCGCGTCCAGCTTGGACGCGGTCCTTGCGATGAGGGCGGGCTCATAGCCGAGCTTCCCGAATTTGCGCGCCACCCCGTTCGATATGCCGACGCCGTACCCGGCAATGATGATCTGCGGGGGAAATAGGATGGCGTCGCGTAAGACGGGGCCAGAATGCTACTCTCACGATCTTCGACATCCTGTCAATTGACCTCTCCTTTGACATCCTCCCACTTGCTGTTCCACTAAAACGGTCGACGACACAATAGACGATAAACGATCGGGAGGATAATGCATTTAATGTGACTGAAGTAAATGAGCTAATTCCAACAAAAAAAAAGCAACCAAAACATTCACAGTGATAATCGGGCGCCAATTGCAAAGAGATGTAATCCAAAAGAACAGACGATGGCACAACATTAACCGAGAAAAGTATGATTCCGTACAACACGGCTAAAGAAATAGGGTACGCCAAGAACGGAGACCGGAATCCAATAGCAACAACGCTCGCATCCTGCAGCAGCATAACCCATTTTATCTACATGAGCCCGCAGTCCCTCAGGTTCGCCTGGATGATGATGTCGTTCACGGCGGCCATGACGAACTTAATCTGCGACGTGTCGGTCGCGCACGTGAAGTGGGCGTAGATCTGCTTCTGGTCAGAATGATTCAAAGACACGAAGCGGTTCAAGATGTAGTTCGTCGCCGAGTCGTAGTCGTTGCCGCCTAATTTTATGCACCATTTAGCGGTCAAGAAAAACATGGGGTGAGAACCGAGCAAAGTCGTACCGTGATAATCGTGGAAGTACTTGCTCATCGGGCTCGTCTGGAGCTTCTGGCGGAACAGGTCGATCTTGTTGAGGAAGAGGATGATGGAGGTCTTGACGAACCATCGCGAGTTGCAGATAGAGTCGAAAAGGGTGAGCGCTTCCTGCATCCTGTTGACAGTTTCGTCCTCGACCAGCACCTACACGATCCCTTGTCAGTCGGCCGCTAAACAAACAGAAACGACGGCGAACCAACCTGATCGTACTCCGAGATAGCGACGAGGAAGATAATGCTCGTGACGTTCTCAAAGCAGTGGATCCACTTCTTCCTTTCCGACCGCTGGCCGCCGACATCGTAGAGACGGTAAACAAGGTCGCCGATATGAAAGGTCGTCTCGATAATGCCGGTCGTCTTGACGCGGGACCTCAAAACGTCTTGGTCGGACGGGAGGTAGTCCCGTCGTGCAATGCGGTCAATCGAGTCAAAGTAGCTGCATAACGTGGTCAGCATCTTCAAGGCAATGAACGCCATAAACTCACTAAGGAGCCGAGTCGTTCAGCTGAAACTCCCTCGACCTCCCAAAGCACCACCTCACGCCCTCATCCCTCCACAGCGCCTTGACGGCCTCCGCAATCTCCCTCGGCAGGCTCGTGGCCTCGATCTGCATGGGGCTCTCCTGGATCACGGCGCGGTGGTACCCGTTTTCGGGGCTTCCCAGCGCGATCCCCATCGTGTCCATGGCCTCCAGAATCACGCGCATGCTCTGGACCGTGTTGGAGAAGATGATCTCCTTGAAGGCCTCGCGCTCATCGGGGGAGTAACCTTTAAGGATAGCAGTCAAGGACGGCGTACCGCTGAAGAGCGCGATGAACATACCATTGTCGTGGATGAGCTTCATTTGCTTCAACACCGTCGACTTGCCGGACTCGCCAGCGCCTGTGGGGTTTGGATCGGCATATCAGTCGTTGAACAAGGCGAACCGTCATGCAAAGGGCGGCACCACAATTCAGTCGACCGCAAGCATGTCCCCGCGATGATCGCACCCCAGTCCTTCATTGGCATGGCCGTCCAACCCCGATCATCCCCGAGGTCCGATCAAGCGGCCCCGTCATCCCACCTCCCCCTTCCAGTGGAAGTGTACGCACCCAGGAGCAGCATTTTAACTTGGTTCCTGTTCCTCTCCCGCTCCTTCTGCAGCTCAATGTCGATCGCTGCGTTGCGGGATCGCCCCTCGGCGTCGCCCTCCGAGGACGCACAGCAGCCCATCGTTCAGGTCAAAGAAGGGTGGGAGTTAGCGGAAGGGAAAATCTTTTGCTGCATGACCGCAAAGGGCACCTCCCCCTCGGCCGCGCGCTGAAAAGCCCCAGAACCGCTCACGAGTTGGGAGTGGAAGTAAAACGATAAATCAGGGCATTGTTTGATGTGTATTTGAAGTGGGTGCTTCACTGTAAATAACAGCAGTCAGCCTGTCCTCGCAACCCTCACTTCACCACCGCTGATTTGGAACAGTAAGCCTCATGACAGGCCAGCAGTGGTTGTACCTGTTGACCGGCCCCTGCATGAACCGGGAGACAGCGCGGACCCCGGCGCCCCAAGTCCACCCGCCTTCTTCGTGCACCCAGAGGTCCATGACGACTTCCGCGCGCGTCTCGGCCGATCGCGCGGTGGCCGCCGGCCGTACAGAAGTAGCCAGAGCGCAACCAGGAAGAGTGGATATGCCATGTGTGGAGGATTCGACGGACCAGCTCCAGAAACTCAATCATAAAGTGGAAGGTTCTGCTGCAGAAAACCGAGACCAGAAGCTGATGATAGCCGAAACACAGGTAAGGAAGAAACACATAAAGTCCGCCATTTTTTATTGGACCCGGTGACCATGCCCCGGCTTGCGGAATAAAATTATAAGTACTCCGCCAGAAGAATTTACATAGTTAAAAAAAAAGTTTGAGGATTTGCCTCAGACGAGCTGAACATGAGGGCATAACGCCTCCGCGTGGCGGCGACTACGTTAAAGAGAGTCCTGCTAAATGGGTTTGCCACTGATGGTAACACGCTGGTGAGTTTGACGATAAAGGCTTGACCATTCATCATCATTGGAGGCTGTTGGGATGCCGTGTAGGCGGTCTTGCGCATTGGAAGGGGCGCTACCATGGTCACGCCACTAGGGAAGACGACGAGCAACGCAGGGTCCAGCACAGCTGGGCAGTTAAGGAGCAGCCAAGCGATCCCAATGGCGAGGTCGAGGTCTGCGTGGATGATCGCCGTTGCGGCTATCTGGCAGACTGCGCTGCTACCCTCAACATGACCAGTGGCACCAGCAGCACGCGCACCATTACAATGGCCCCTTGGTTGGCTTGCTGGCTTACACGGGTGTCCACAAGGAAGCTTCGGCTGGGTGGTCATGTGGATGGCATGTGGACGATGACGGGGATGTGCGTTGTTGGCTGGACGAAGGTTAAGGAGGCCCGCCCACCTCGGGTCCTTTTTCGTCATGGGCTGGCCGTCGAGACCTCGGTCGGAGGCAGCGGCCTGGAGTTATATCAGGCGCGACTGGGACGCGACGCCCCCAGGCGGATGCTGCACGATGCTAAGTGCGGTTTTGGAGTCGGGGGTCGTAATGCAACTGAAGTTGCCTAACCTTCGAGCAAGCCCTTGTTCCTTCACGCCGTACTGAATACAACCGAGTCACAAATCAGGCAGCAATTCGCAATAGCATGCTTGCAGGTACAGCTTGCGCGCAAATCATATTTGATGACGGCGCCGACAGTATCCCCGCCATCCCCGTGAAACCGAGCGATATTGGGGAGAGGGGCCGAGGGCGACACACAGAAGAGCCTTAGTCGATATCGCGCAGATGGACCACACGGACGACAAGGAGAGGGCGCTTGCGGAATTATGCGATCGGGTGCTATCGTATGGTAGCCGCAGTCCCTAACCTCCGGGATTTACCATTTGTAAGTTACGCGTTTACTGAAGTTCTGCATGCTACAGGATTGACGGGATCCTGGTCTGCGTGGAGGAACGAGGTTCGCGGTAATCAACGGGGCAAGGTCTCGCGGCCTTGATGGTATGGATTAATACTCGCTCATGTCCCCATTCTGCTCACGACTTTGCTATAAGCATTTCAACTTCTATAGCTATCAAAACCATGCAACGGTGCTATTACTCTTGCTAGCGCTTTAGAGAATAGATGCAATTTGGAAAATCGGACCCTCGATTTCACCACATTCGTTGTTAAACCGTACTCTTTCACCTGAGATTGCACAACATACGCTTAGCATAACGCAAATCATATCAATCAGTTAAGGACTTAAGCGCAACAACTCGTCGGCTCAACGAACGTCTATATTAGTACTTCAGGCATTCAACAATTAAAAAACATCATGATCATATGAGATGCTACATCATTTCTAGACAAAAAGAAAATCGCAGAGTATTAAAGAGGCGAACATACGGCGGCAGGGGGTGTAAAGAAGGGTTCCGGAAAGATACACCAACGGAATGAGGCAACGGCTGAAAGTACGAATACTTCAAGTGACAGAATTAACCCATATACCTAAAGCCACAGCAACGCGAAACTCAACAGGGGTAACTAAAAGCGAATTGACAGCATAAAAATGACTTAAGCTTAACGGGCGCCGCCTATGCAGTTATCGGCGTAGCCTCCTCCTTCACCTCCGCGGCGCTGTCAGCAACCTCCGCTTTCCCCGCCAAAACCTCCTCCACTTTCGCCTGGTCCTCCTTAATCTCTGCCTCGCACTTTGCCTCCTTCACAACGACCGGAGCGGCCTTCGGCTCCGCGGCCTTCAGCTTCTCCGCATTCTCGTTCACAAACTTCTCGAGCCTTTCCCGCTCCTTCGACAAGAACACGCCCACGTCCTCCCCGAACTCCTCACAGGGGTAACCCGCGCGATTCCTCACCCTCCTGACGCTCCTCTCAAACTCCACCGCTTCGCCGTCCTTCCTCCCCGTGACCTTCACGGCAAAGTCCGCCAGATGCGCGATGGCCGCCCGTGACACGTTCTCCGCCACGGCGAACAGGTGCCAAACGTGGATCATGTCCTCCCACACCTCGACCTGCACCTTGTTCGCGCCCTGCTTCCCCCACCGCTCAAAGGTCTCGAGCGTCTCATCCCTGAGCCTCTCCGCATCCCCGCATTGTATCAAAATCGGCGGCAAGGGCTTCAGCGGCTGTCCTTGATCGTCCTTACCCTCGTTCGTCACATTCGCGAACATGGGGCTCACGAGTTCATGCGCGAGCGAGACGCCCGCACCGGGCGCGAGGAAATAGTGGACCTGGTCGCGCTGTAGGTATTTAGGGTCCTCAGATCCGACAGGGAGGTAGTCGGAGGGCCCGTTGAGGACGTAGGAGGGCTGGGAATGGGTGAGGTCCATCCAGGGGCAGATGAGGCCGAGTCCCGCGGGCTGGGGCCAGCGACCGTCTTGGCGGAGCCAGAGGCAAGTGGAGGCGCAGAGGTTTCCGCCGGCAGAGTCGCCCTTTTAGGTGACATTAGCATTGAGAAGCGGTGGGAAAGAGAAAAGGGAAACGTACCATGAACGTTATGTTAGCCGGATCGTATCGCGTGTGCCCGGCGGGCGGGTCGATGAGGTAAAGGTAGGCCGAGAGCATATCGTTAATCGGGGTAGGGAACGAGTGTTCGGGCGCCAGCCTGTAGTCGATCGACAGGACGCGAGCGCCGGACCGCTTAGCAAGGCGCCAGGTGACGGCGCGGTGGGTCTTGCGGGAGCACATGACGTAGACTCCGCCGTGGGCGTACAGGATCACCTTGTCGTTCGAGGCCGTGGTGGAGGTCGACGCGTCGATCCACTCGGCCTTGAGGTTTCCCGTCGCGAGTGACGCGTCCATGTTTAGGGGCCGGGCGTCGGCTCGGCGCGGGATGTGGACCTTTTTGACGGAGACGTGGATGGGTTTGGGGAAGCGGGTGTTGTTGAGAATCTTGCGGCCGGTGTCGATGTCGTTCTTGTACTTGTGGAAGAGGCCCGTGAGGGTCTTGACGGTTGTGACGAACCTTAACACCGATAATATAAGTCCTGACTTGCAGCAAGAAGTAACATCAGGGCTGACTTACTTCCAGTTCCAAGTGGGCCTCTTGTTCATGGACCCCTCCTGGGAATAGGTGCGGGCGATACGCAGGCGCTGCTGAATCTCATCTTCGCCATCAACGACCGGCGCGGCAGCAGGAGACTCGTCGGTTTGGTCATCGTCGTCGTCGACCTCGTGCACCTCGACGTCCTCAGTCTCGCCGCCGACCACGATCATCTCCTCCTCCGAAGGCTCAGCCGTCAGCGGAACTTGCGGAGCGGCCACGGCCTCGGAACCGGCCGCGATGGACTCTGGGACGGCGGAGACGGCAGGGACGGACTCCATTTCTGGCAAGGTCGGAATGGCATGAACCTCCTTCTGCGCCAGCATGTCGTTGGAGATGGCGATCACTTCGGTCATCGTGGAATGTCAGCGGGGCGACGTGAGAACGGGTTGGAGAGCCGACAGGATCTGACCGGCGTTATAAGAACTCCCACGCTGAGGGAGAGAACCGCGTGGAATGAAGCGAGACGAGGACGCTGGTGCGAAAGACCGGCAGCTCGGCAAGTCCGCTTGTGTTCTCCCACCCCGTCCTGTGTCACCGGCACGTGCAGCCGAGCAAGAAATGACCACGGCTCGGCTTGCTTCAACCGAGGTCGCAAAGGGCATCTAATATGCATGCAGTCTGAAGAACTGAATGACGTGTATTGTGCAGCTACGTGAGATACCCAGCGTGGAAAATGGGAAGAAACAATACAGCAACATGTCCAACCGACGTCAGTGCAAAACCAAGTAATTCGGTAGTCCATAAGGCTGAAATCCCATTGTCGCCGCCAGCTTGGCAAACCCTTCGGTCTCGATCGCGTGCTTATAAGGAAACGCAGGAAAGTTGATCCCGTGACGATGAACGTCGGCCTTCACCAACAGGACCGCCGCACCAACTCCGTCGACAGGTACGATCACCTCGTTCGTCTTGTTGTAGAGGCTGTTCAGCTTCGTTCGGTTTGTTTTGTACTGCGGGTATCCCTCGAAGACGACCTCGTCCTTCGGGAGCGTCTCGAGGTACGCGAGCGAGTCGGCCGTCTCTATCCACTAGAAATAATACACATTAACATTCCGTAACTCCATTTGAATTCGCGATACTTCAGCTGCAGCACAATATACGACGCATTCTAAACACCCCCCGAGGTCAAACTCGGTCAGCTTACCGTGTTCTGATCATACCACGAAAGCCCGTTGGTCGGATCCTCAGTCATCGTGTTCACCGTAACTACCTCCTTTCCATGCCCCATCAAATCCCCAATCATCGTCTTAGGATACGATGCCAAATCCGCGTCCATCCACAGCACCCACTCCTCATCCGTAAGGCTCATCTCCAGCAAGTAATTCCTCGATTTGGCCAACACCGCCCGCCGGACCACCTGGGTCCCGGCGTCGTGCCGATCCCCCGCACGCGCCAGATCTAGCCCAAAGTCCAGCCGCGCAACGGAGACCTTTCGATATCCGGAGAGCTTGGCTAGCTCATCATGCAGTTGCAGCCAAGTGCGGTCCTTGCTGTCCGAGACGAGGAAGCCGAGCGAAATAAGCTCCTTCGGATATTCTAGCGACGCAAGCTTCTTGAAATGGGATGAGAGGACGTGCTCAACGTTTTTTAACGGTGTCAGGATGAGGACCGTTTTATGCATGGGCGCGAAGGAGAGGATGGGGACGCCGTTCGGATTGCGGTTGACGCCGATGGCAGGTATCGCCGCGGGTGGAGGTGCGGCGACTGGTACTTTCCTGGAGGGATCCCCGAGGTTGGGGTTCGGTGGCGTGACACCCTCCTCCGCCATCTCGGAGCCGAGGAAGAGGTATGAGCCTGAACAAATCAGGTTAAGGAAATTAAGGCGATCGGAATCTTACAGACAAAGAGGGTCAGTAGGAGAAAGAGGCCCGTCAGCAGCTCGCGCCTGGAGGGCGGCGGTTGGGGCATGGCGCTCGTTCGCCGGTCCACGCTACAGCTTGAAAGAACGGCTCTGGCGCGTTGCCAGGCAGTGAGGCTCAAGTGGAGAGGTTGGCTGCCGGCCAGAGGTCCAATTCGGCGCCGTTTCAAGGTTATCGTCGACTGCTGGAGGCAATGATAAGGATTTTGAGCTAGACGGTCGAGATCAGCCTCAGCGATCGAGATTGCCTGCCGACAGAAAGCCAAGCTCGCGCGTTAAGGTCGTTCGCGAAGCGCGATGGGCTTCGTGGAGGTGGGATGGTGATGGTTTAGATTTGACCAAGTGAGTGACCGCTGCGATGCAGGACCCCCTCGGCCGGCCCGACGGCCGCCGGGAGCTCGCGGGAGTTGGTTGGGACGGGCCGCCCGCTGGTTGGCAAGTGGATCTTCGTCTTGGCCGGCTCGTTAGGGATCCGTTCCTCCCCTCCCACTGATACCATTGACTATTGACTGACCACTTTCACCCCCACCAGAAATGAGCTTCGGCGACTTCGACCGCGGTGGCAACGACGGCCGACGGCGCGGCAACAATGCCGGTCTTCCCACCTCAACATCCGCAGGCGTCAACATCCACCTCGGCGGCCCAGCCGGGCTCCAGCACGCCTCCACAGGCTCATCCTCCGCAGCGCACCACCACTTTTCATCACAGGCCATCCCGCTGACATCGTCCTCCCCGACACCATCTGGAGGTACCATCTCGTCGACCTTTAGTGGTTCGCATATTTGGTGTTCTTCGTCATGATACATCGTGAGTTGATGTTCATTTGTCTTCCTCAGCCATCGACTCCTCGAAGATATGGGATCGGGCATCCCACTCAGTCTTTCTCATCTCCAACAACGTCGCCTCGGTCCAGCAATTGGTTGGGCTTTTAGGTGGGCCGAAGGACACGCATGAGACACGTGCACGGCTGTAAGTATGCTTGCCTTTATCGTAGCGTGTTGTCGAGGTTGTCTAACGTTTGCGTCAACAGCCATGCTTTAACGGAGGACACGAAGGGCATTATTAAACAAGCGAGCACTGATCTGAAGTCGCTTAACGTCTCGCATGACCACCTGTCCGACTTCGAAGCGGTACGTTGATCTCTCCGCCCGTGACGCTGTTATGACCGGACCTGCAGAAACAGCGGCGGATAGGCTACAAAAAGCTCCAAAAGGATTTCGAGGACGTCCTCCGTCGCTTCCAGGCCGTCTCGAAGCTTGCGGCGGAGCGCTCCCGCGAGCACGCCGAGCGCGTCCGGCATTCCCACCGCGTCAGCATCGACGAGGACGAGGACGCCGACGAGGACGCGCCGCTAATGGGCTCCGGCCAGCACCAACAACATCATCATCAACAACAGCAACAGCAGCTCCTCGCACGTCAGTCCCTCGACAACGAGATCGACTATAACGAAGGTCTTATCACGGAAAGGGAGGAAGATATTGAGAACATCCAGCGGTCGATCGCGGAGGTGAACGAGATTTTCAGGGATTTGAGCTTGATGGTGAATCAGCAGCAGGCGGACTTGGGTATGTACATTACCCTTTACCATGTATGTCTGACAACGCGTTTTTGCAGACAATATTGAGGGCAACGTCGAGAGCACGTTGAACAATGCGCAGGAGGCGCATGGGGAGCTAACGACAGCGGCCAAGTACCTTCGGATGAGCGCGAACAAAATGTGTTGCTTTTGGATCATCCTTGCTGTCGTTGTCGCTGTCGTTCTTCTGATTGTTCTTGCGAAGTAAAATAGACCGGTCTGAAGTATAAAGTGAGCCCTCAGGATTTAACTCAGTCACGAGTGACTGGAAACGAGAGGTGGGCCTTCTTTGCGCCTATGGCAATAGAGATTTACATTTATTGCAAATCGACTGCCCCGCGGAAGTCCAGCAGCACCAGCGGCATGCCCTCGCCCTTCGTAGCACAGCATGCGCGGGAGGTCATCGAGGCCGGCGGCGCGCTATCGGCGCCGCTGGCCGTCGCGTGGCCGAACGCAGTGGTCGCAATCATCGACGTGTCAGGTTGAGGCGCGTCGGGAATATGGGACTGCAGCTGACAATGAAGACAGGATACACGAAGCTCACTAACACGCTGATGGAGCAAGAAGGCTCCGCGGGCGCGGCCTACGTTAAGGAAGTTCTCAACCCGCCCCTTGTCCTCCTCGTTCAAACGGTTCACCAGGCCGGCGGCACAGTCGTGAAGGTATGTAATTCGTTATGCTCGTTATCCTTATATAAACGCGTGTGGATAGTTCGCGGGAGACGCTGTCATCGCGTGCTTTGGTCACGACAGCGATGCCTCGGACGGCCGACTCCCTCTCCTCCGCAGCATGCTCTGCAGTCTGCAGCTCCTGCTCTCGTTCGCCGACCTTGCGCATCAGCAGTACGCCACGTCGCCGGCCGCCGTGTTGACTGGGTCCGCGGTTGCCGCCGCGCAAGCGTTGAACATCCACGTCGGTATTGGTGCGGGGCCTGTACAGCATGTTCACCTTGGGGAGGTTGCGCCGGACCCCGAGGAGCCCACGAAGTTTAGGCGGGAGTACTTCATCGCAGGAACGGCGTTGATGCAGGCGGGGGATATGTTGGGGCACGCCAAAGCTGGAGAGCTAGCAATTCCTACCACTGCGCTCGAGCGGCTGGAAACTCTAAAGCGGTATTTGAGTGGGATGGTAGAGGGGAATCACGCGGTCGTCAACGCCGAGAGCCACAAGTCGACGATAGTCGACCTGATTGAAACTCTGCAGACGGAGCTGGGTGCCGTTGGCATTATGACGGAGCTCGGTGCGTGTGAAGGCAGGCTAGAGGAGCGTGCGGATCCGACTGGATACCTAAGAGACATGGCGCTGTCCTACGTTGAGGAGTCGCTCGCTGCTGTCGTCCGCGCCAACGCTAGCGCGGACGAGGCGCTCCGCGGGACCTATGACCAGATCCGGCGCGTGACAATCGTGTTCGTCAAGCTCGCGGGGCTAGATGTTGGCCGGTTGGCCGAACACCCGCACCTCGGTCGTTCCCAGCGCTGCCTCCTCGACATCCTCCACGCCATTCGGCCCTACGGCGGCTGCTTGAGGCAATTTTGCTGCGATGATAAGTCGACAACGGCATTATGCGTCTTCGGCATGGCGGGCTTCGCGCACGAGCGGGGCGAGGAGCGGCACGCGCTTGATGCGGCTTTGAAGATCTTAAGGGCGCTAGGGCCCGCTATCCAGCCGTCGATTGGGATAGCGACCGGACCCGTGTTCGCAGGCGTAGTCGGTGACTCGCGGAGGTCGGATGGGACCGTATTAGGCGTGTGCGTGAACCTGGCCGCGCGGATCATGTCGTCGGCGGCGGCAAAGGGATCCGTGGTGTGCGATTCGGAAACGTGGGCCGCGGTTGGAGAGGGTGACGCGGGTATGAAGTTCACGACTCTTCCAGAGGTACGGCTGAAAGGTAACGCTACCACATTGAAGCTTTCGCTCGCAATAATTCTTTTTCCTTTACAGGTTTTCAGCGACCGGTGGGGATGTTCAAGGTAGAGGCTGCGGAGGTACATCGCGCGAGGCCGTCAATGGTGCGACGAGTGACCGTTGTCTTGCAAGGTCGCGAAACAGAAAAACAGCAAATTCGTGCGCTTGTACAGCGTTGGAGAGAAGGTTCCGCCCATTGTGGGTTGATGATATCAGGAATGTCTGGCGCGGGGAAGACAGCCCTTGGAGACTTCACTCGAGATCAATTGGAAAACACGCCAAACGCCCTCTTGTGGTAAGACCTTCTTTGTTTATGCTACTGAGTACTCGCTGACTCCTCTTTCAAGTTCTGCTGTCGGAAACGAAGTTCTTCAGGGCACCCCGTATTACGCCTACTCGGAGATTCTCAAATGCATCGTTGACGGCTTGCAGCGGAAAGGCGTAACCGCTAAAAGCATCAGCGAGCGGATGCCTCGGGATCCGGGCGGTAGTACTGCTGAGTGGTCGTCTTCGATAATTGGGCCAGCCGCTAGCCGACAAAGCATCGGCATGAACTTTCGCAGTAGCGTGGGTATCGCGGGCGAATTAACAACAGACTCCTCAGTCGTAGATATGAGCTCTATGGAAACACCTGCGCAGCTATTCGCAGCTCTTGGCGAGTCGATGAAGCTGATAAAAACTGTATCTGTCCTATTCAGTCTCCGATTGTGACTGAGTCTGTTTCATTTAGATATATCATGTTATTCCAATGCTGGGACGAGGCCTCGTGGATGACTCAGAGACCTCTGCCTTACAAAGTGACGTCCAGGCGGGAATAAATGGCATGATAATAAGAGCGTTGGCAGCGCTGACTTGCTATCTCGACGAAAAAGTCATTATTATTTTGGACGACATGCAATGGATGGTTCGGATTAAAAAGTGAGCTGGCAGGTGCATGCTAACACGTTCAGGATTCAATTACGTTGGAACTTACTGTTGATATCATGAAGCAATGTCCTTTCGTTTTCTTTATGATGATGTCTCGTCCGGCACAGGCATCATTTCTTACCATAAAATTAATCTAATGTTTAATTAGGAGCTGAAACCTTCAGTAAAGAAAAGTTTTGAACAAATAGCAAATCTATCTGGCGTCCTACAATTGCAGCTGTCGGCTCTTACGCTTGAAGATATCATCAAAATGACCGAATACATTATGGGGGCAAAAGTAAAGACGCCCGAACTTGTGGTCGATGTATCGAAGAAGATCTTCAATTTGGCCCAAGGTACGAACTTAAGTTGTTCGGTGAACAAGATGTTAATTACGCGGATCAAATAGGAAACCCGATGGCAGCGACCATAATGTGTAATATATTAAAGTCCGATGAGAACCTGGAGGCCCTGGGTCGAGGCACAAATTTGTTGGGAGGAACAATAGAAATCCCTAAAGATGCCGCGGCGGCCGTTGTAGCTCAGTAAGACTCGTCGGCAGATGCTGTACCTAATTTACACGCTCAGATACGATAAAGTGAACCCTAGCTTGCAGGATTTCCTCGAGGTGGCTGCGATCGCAGGTATAAAAACTCCTCGTCTCGTTTTAAGTTCTACTAATCCACTCCTAGGAATGCAGTTCAACCTCGAAGAGACAGCGTCCATCACGCAAGACGTCAAGGGAGGAAGCTGGAGCGCATCTTACGCCCGTGACCTCATTAAATGCAGTGATGATTTCAACTTCATTCAATTCGTGCGCAACTCGAATACCGACTGCTTCTTTACCCATAACTTCATCAGGCAGGGTATTTTGACGACTATCCTGCCTGTGATGGCCGAGAAAATTCATCTGGCGTTTGCAGACTCAATTGAGGCCTTGATGGTTGCCGAAGAGGATTTAAGCCGACTGACGCCGTTAATATATCATCTGCTCCGAGTGAGCGACCCAAGTCTCCAAAAACGGAAGTATCGGCACGTTTACAATGCGTTCGCCGCGTCCGCCAATCTTTATCGGCATGTTGAGGTGACGGTCTTTATCCACGTAAGCCCAACTAAAGCCAATACATCTCAGGGATTGGAATTTTACGAAGTGTTACAAACCGTCAATAAGGGGATCATTCAAAGCCCAATTGAAGTCGTAAACGAGAACGCAAAGCTCGCAATACTTTACTTACAAACAGAGCAATACCCTCGGGTGCCGGAAGTATGCTTAAGAAGCTTCAAGGCTGTGGAATTCGAATTCCCTTCTTTCACAAAATCGAAGTTTCAGAATGTGGCGGCTTGCGCTAAGTGGTTCCTCGCGTTCATGAAACTGATTAAGATGACAAAAGAAAGAAGACATGGAGCGGTCGAGATATTTCTCAAGAAGTTATTCCCCAAGGCCTTCTTAGCAACGCCGGCTATTACAAAGGCGTGTTTACAAGACATAACAACTATATTAGAGTTGACAACGGCTAGCACGTTGATAATGGCGAGCGCCTCTCCATCTAAACTCGCGGGCCTCGACGGTGTTCTCATTATTCTTCTGCAAGGCTTTTTTGGCATCTTCGTCGAGTCCGAGGAACCTTACCGGATGACAGCGATGTCTTATCAGGTAGCCATTCTAGCACTTGTGTTGCTACTCTCTCGCGCCTTTTAAAAGAATTTAATTGCCCCAGGTGGCGTTCGTTGCCGCGATGGGCGGCCTCGCCAGATCTGCTGAGACGATCCGTCGGTTGGGCAACATGGACCTAACGCCCCGCAACGCCGACGTCCTATTCCAGAAGGACTTTTCCTTCGCAACTGCCAACAAGGCCATCATGGCAGCAATCTACTGCGAATTTGAAGAGTGCTACTTGCACCAGCAGTGGTGTCGGGCCAGCATCCTGGCGCGGTCGGTCCAGCAGGTCCAACATGCTCGAGCGAAACTGCACGATATTATCAGCTCGTGCCTTATTTTGGGAAGGTTTTCCGACATGGAGAAGGAGGCAGCGTGTGCTGTGGAAAGGCTTAGCAAGCTTGACGAGAAAGATAAAGATATACGCTACTTCAGCGCGGTGACGATGCTGGTGGCAGTTATTCGGGGTGACGCGCCACGTGCTTTGAAGCTGTATGAGCAGTGGCAGATGGATGACAGTCAGATTGGAGAGGTGAGGAAGCTTGAAAGTTTTGTATAAGGCTGATTTATACTTTTGTAACAGACAACATTTGAGGCTGTCGTGTTTCGATATGCCCCTATCAAACTTCGCGCACAGCTGCTCTTCTTTCACAGCTCTGCCAATTCAACCCAGCGGGCCGCTTGGAGCACGAAGATGACGTGGTGCCTGGAACGGACTGCTGAATTCAGAAAGGCGTCTTTAATGAACCGTTTATATTCCAGCATACGCTTATTGAATCTCGTTGGCAGTCTAGTTGACGTCGTCCTGCTCCACCTTGCAGGAGGAGTGGACGAAGCCACCCGCGCTGCGCAAAAACCCTTGCTAAAAGCGAACTTCATGCTTTTTTGGCAATTCACCAAGACGAATCGCCGCACCCCTATAAAGCACTTCTTTCGCAGCCTCGTGGCCGCCACCGGAGGTATTATAGAAGGAAGAAGTCGGGCCGTCGAGAAATTCTGTAGTCTCATGGAGGCCGAGTGCGCTGACACAGCCAGAAATGGGTGGATGCCGGAGTTTTACCGTAAGCATATGTGGGCGAGAGTGATCAGGGCAGCGCGGATAGGGAAGGTGTCGTTAAAGAAGCCGCCTTCAACTGAAGATATGCTTCGCTACTTCGATGGGGTAGGTGCTGGCTTTGAGGCGGATTTGCTAGCTTTGCGAATCACTCCCACCTAGCTTGTTTGGCCATGCGGGGCAGCTTCACATTCATCACCATGTATATGCACTTACCTTTAGGGGATGTTCGACATGGGGCTGGCTGTCGTCTTCGCCGTCGTTCTTCTGCTTTATCCCTGCAAAATAAATATACAGCACGGTATTTAGGTTCTGAGTTCTAGTCACCGATCGACACCGAATAGTTCGAACTTCCGTGTTGTTGGCAACCTTAGGTTGATGTCCCAAACGCTCGCCCGGAGACCTCCTGCAGCAGCGATGCCCTCGCCGTTCATCGCACATCACGCACGGGAGGTCAGCTCGCCGTCTCGTGGCCGAAGGCGGCAGTCGCTATCATCGTCGTGTCGGGTGAGGCCGCCCTGTCTTAACGCGACTGACGCGGTACTGGACTTCATAGCTCAGGAACAGCTGGTGGAACTAAGAAGGTTCCGCGGGCGCGTCCTACGTGAAAGAGGTCTTTTAACACCCGCCCGTCGTCCTCCTCGTCCAGACTATGCACCAGGCCGGTGGCACGGTAATCGCGTGCTTCGACCTCAACGACGACCCACGTCGGAATTGAAATTGTGAGCGAGAACCCGACGCAGACAAAGCAGTACCCTGAGGTTATTAAAATATACGTTAGAGGCTTTGTCAAGTTTAAGCTTTCTGACTTCAAGGTTCGGGAATGAGGTGGATGCCGGAGTATTGTGGGCGAGGGTGATTAGGGCGGCGCGGATGGCGGAAGTGTCATTAAAGAAGCCTTTCCGATGGACGACGTGGTTTGCCACTACGATGGGATCGGCGCTGGCTTTGAAGGCACAAATCATGATATCAGATAAGGTTAGTTCCCTTGTATTTATATGGGGTTGACGGATTATAGTTTGCAAAAAATTAGAGAATATGCATTCGCACCATTAATGTCGTACTTTTGACTTGAGGAAGAGCAAGAGCTCAAAAGGACGAAGGGACATTGAGTGGGAGTGAAGTTCAAAAATATGGGAGCCCGTCAAAGCCAAGTGAGTTCCACTCCACACCTCGTCCATGCCACCAACTCGTCGTGAGGAGCAGATCAGCAAGAAGGAGGGTCCCACGACCCCCACGAGGCTGCCGAAAGCCCTGCCGTTCTTCGATCGCAACGCCGCCTTCCTGACGGCGGCGCTGCGGCCCGCGGAAGTCCCCGCCGACGTCGCCCGCCTGAAGGACCGCATCCGAGGGATCGTGTTTGGAAAAGGTAGTTGCATCCAGCAATTGGCAGCCAGGGCTTTCCTGCGGTCTTCGGGACGCAGGTGGAACTTTTGGGATCGACTAACTTCAGTTGTTGTCAGCTGTCGGCGATGGCGTCGGTCTCGCCACCGAGTTCATGTCCAAGCAGGATTTAACTCGGCACTACGGAGCCGGTCCGGTTCGCTTCGGCCTCGACGAGGAAGGGTGCGAGTTCGTGGCCGATGGGCATCGCAGGCGGTTCATCAAGAACTCCTGGACGGACGACACGGATCAAGCACTCCTGATCCTTGACACCATTCTGGAAACGTACGCAAGCGACGCCGTCGAGCCGCGGGACGTGAGGGAGGAGCTGAAAGCGAAGGGTGTGACTGGGGTGGAACAGCTGGAGACTTTGGACCCGGTAGTCTTCGCGAGAAAGTTGAAGGCCTGGGCCATGAATGGAATCCCGGAGCTGAGCAAGCCGGGTATGGGGATAGGTAAGGATTTGAGGCTTTAAACAGCAACCCGTTGCACTTTCTTCTGACAGGGCCTTTCCTTCGCAGGGTTTACGGTCGGGTCTGTCTTGAGCCATCCAAAATTCGACGAAGACCCGCACCAGGCGGCAATGGACGTTCAGGCGTCGCACAATTACAACCTGGCGGCGAACGGTGCCGTGATGAGGTGCGCCGTGACGGCAGTGCCAGGCTTTTGGGACGACTCGTTTGTGAAAAGGAACACAGAGGCGATGGCGAGGATTACACACGCGGACGACCGGTGCATAGCAAGTTGCTTGGTCGTGAACGGGCTTGTTGCATGGATGTTGCGCGGCGGGGCTGATATGAGGGAGGGTAGTTGCAGGGAAAGGATTACGCGGAGAGTGAACGAGCTGTACGACGAAATATCTACAGGTAAGTCACATTGGACTTTCGTTTTATTCTTTCTGGTTGTATTCTTTCTGCATTGGTATTAACAGACGGATCTTTGTAGCCGTTCGAGATCCATCTGACCTCCGTCTCTACCTCGACTTTGCCCTGGCACCGTCGAACTTCACCCTTGACCCTCCCGCGCTAAGCTCGCTCGAGCCCTTGGAGCTGGACGACCGGAGCAAGATCGGTTACACTTACAAATGCATGGGCAGCGGGCTGTGGTGTCTGATGCAGATGGCGGACGAGGTCGACCGGCTGGGTGGCGGGGACAAAGCGGAGGTCGAGCAAATTCGGGCGGTTTTCAAGAAGACGATTATGGGGTTGACATTTGAAGGCGGCGATGCTGATACTAATGGGGCCGTCGCTGGCGCGCTGATGGGATGCCTTGTTGGTGGAAAGGGTATACCAACGGAATGGAGCGATGGGTTGTATATGAAGGAATGGTTGGCAAGGCGGGTTGAGCTTCTTACTAAGGTTGTGGTTGAATGATTATTTCTAGTCGCTGCATATATGAAACAATTGAAGTAACTTCGTGATAGTACGGCCAAGTGATTATCAATTTCATTGAACCCACAATACGAAAGAGAATGCAAGACAAGCGCAGCAGCGCTGTCAATAGATACCAGCGTAGTTGCAGATGACAGACTTGAGCAACAATGGACGCATTCATGTGTGATGTGTCATGTGCTCATTAAAAAAAAAATCACATGCAAGCACAAAGAGATAAAGAAAAAAATGCAAGCGTCGCGACTCTCAGAGCCAAGACCACCCGTTAATCCAGTAGATTTTCAGCATAAAAATTTTGAGGAAATAAATGGAAGTAGCTCAAGCCCGGCGAGTAATCTTTGTCGAAGATGCATGCAAAATGGCGGGAATCCAAAAGAGATCTCAGGCGTGACGAGTGTGGAATATACGCGTATGTAGATGAAGGACTACAAAGATACATGCAAACTGAAAGGGGTCGACAAAAGAGATTGCGCAGCGAGCGAGTAGTTTAGTTGTTTGCATCAAGGCTACGATACTGCTATCTACGCAAAACGAAAAACTGTAGGGACCGACGCCGACTCAGGTCTCCATCTCCTCTAAATCCACACGCAACCTTCTAACCTGCCTGTCGACATCAACAAACCGCTGATGCCCCTCCCCGCACGCCACCCGCCTCATCTCCCTGCACTCCTCATACGCCGCCATTGCCCCCCTCAATAACCCAGCCCAATCCTCACCCTCCTTCTTGCCCTTCAACTCGTCCTCCCCACCCTCCACCGTTACCCCCATTTGCACCGCCCTCGCCCTGATCTCCCTCACCTCCCCCAGCGAGTACACGAAGTCCGCCAGCTCGGGCCAATTAGCCGGACAGCAGGCACGCATCGCGCCCACGACGGCCTCGTTCAAGGCCACGGCCTCATCGATTTTGACGAGTCTACGGGCGCACGCGAGCGCTGTCGAGGCGGCGTCGACCATGGCGTGGTGGCGGGCGTGCAGGACGGCGGAGTGGCGGGAGCGGAACGCGAGGAGGGCCACGAGGCACGATTCTGGTTGGCGAGCGCGGGCGAAGTCGTAGGCGGCGTCGAAGGCACGCAGGGCGGCGTGGTTGATGAACGTGAGGGTGGACAGGGGCAGCGGGTGCGAGCAGCGCTGGCAGAGCGCGGGCGCGTCGTCGCCGTCGGCGGCCGCGGTGGGTGGGATGTGGATGGAGTTGCCGTCGGCGCAGCGGGAGCAAAGCACGCCTTCGAGATAGAGGTCGGGGTCCACGACGGTAGGGGTGGAGGCTTCAGGGAACTCGCAGCGTGCGCAGGCGCAGTGAAAAAACTTGGAGATGAGGAGTTTGTCGCGCCGGGATTGTTTTGGTAGGAGGAGATCGACGTAGGAGAGCGTGAGCTCTTCACCGCGCGCGATGGGGGCGAGGGTCCGGACGAGCATGACGCCGCGGTGGTCGGCGACGTAGCAGGCGTTTGGGGCGCATGAGTGATTGAGCATTGCTGTCAGGGGAAACATTCCTACGCCTATTTTAATGGGGTGAAATGTAAGTTGTTTGGAATATATCGCAGTAGGGCAATACCGATGTGGTTGTTAGTGTTGCCAGAGGGGTCGATGATGACGTGGGAGTTAGCGTTGATTTGGCAGGCGAGCTTCACGATGGCGGCAGGGGTGGTCTTGAGTGTAGGAGGCAGGATCGCGACGAGGTTGTTGGCTGGGATTTATGCATAAGAAAACGACCCATTACTTCCACCAGGAGACTCACCTCCAACCTCGACGGCCTTGAGCCAAGTCGCGTCGACATATGAGCGATGGGAGAGGAGGTCATCGACGAAGGCCGTGGGTGTTGGCCGCCTCTGTTGTTCGAAAGCGACAACCTGCAGATAGATCGTCAGCATACACCAACCCTCGCGGCCCTAAAGGCCACACTCCAAACCCCACCTCATCGTTCTCCGAGTCCCCCGCGTCGTCCTCGTTTTCCGAGTTCCCCGCGTCGTCCTCAGCGTCGGAGTCCTCCCGCTCCAAAGCTTGCATGGTCAAGATCACCAGAACTAGCTTGAAGAGGTTGTAGTCGACCGACGACATGGCCGTGATGCCAGGCAGCTGCTTCAGCACGTCGCACTCGAGCGCATGCCTCCTCCTGTCGTCGTCCCGACAGCAGTCCGAGCAATAGTAGGTCTGGCGCCTGCACCCTTCACAGCAAACGACCGACCGCTTCTTCACCGCAATTCGGAACGCCGACGCATCCCCTCTGGCGTCGTCGCTGCAGGGCAGCGCGCCCGTGCAGGCGGCGCAGAGTTCGTCCTGCACAGGTTTCAGCAATGTAAAGGCTGCGGCTCGCTCGATTAGGACGGTCGAGCCCGTCGGCAGGTCCCGCTCGGCCTTCACATGGCGGCCCTTGGCTTTTGTGGCCGCGAGCCGGACTGGCCAGGGCTGCAGGATCGCTGAGTAGCGGGCAGCCTTGGATGGGGGCATTGATGGGATGCGCTTTTGCAAAGGGGGAAAAGTTGACGTTTTGTTTGCATACTCTTTCTTTTTGGTCCTATCTTGTAGTTGCCATATCGCAACTCCGACTGCAACTGTTGCTAACTAAATAACGAGATGTTTGCAGGTCTTGCACCCTTTGCTGAACGGACCTTCACGATGCTTGCTTTGTCGTGGTAAACATCTTGACAGGGGCCGTCAACGAATACACACAGCGCTCCGATCTCGTAGCCGCGACTGCCAGATTAATGTATGCGTCCACCCTACGCCGGTCCGTTGACAAATGGGGCAGATGGAAGGGCGCTCATTTGACATTGGTTCTGCGCCACATCCCCTCTTCACAGGTTTCTGACCGAGTCGACAAACCTTTTCACCTAGTCGAACACAAGGACAGCATGGTGAGCATCGCGCGACGTTGCTTCTGAGGGCTGCGCTGTCGTCGCCGAGGAGATGGCAGGTCGTTGGGATCGGAAGGGCCGGTGGGCAGCGGTTGGAGGTTGCATGGTGGAAGATCGGGTAGATGAATCGCGGCGAATGGAAGTTGTTCGCCATGAACCCTTGGCGCGTTTCTTGGGGCCTTCTCATGGTGGATGGCCGCGTGGGAGATCGAATGGGACTTCGGAACTTTCGGCCGTGAGCTGACGTTGATCCATCAGGCCGCCCGCCCCGTCGTCTCCGTCTTCAGCACCAGCGACAATTCAGTCGCCACGACCGTGGCCCTGCCCGGTGTGTTCACTGCCCCCATCCGTGCCGATGTCGTCAACTTCGTGCACACGAACATGGCGAAGAACAAGCGTCAGGCCTACGCTGTCTCCGTCAAGGCCGGCCACCAGACCTCGGCCGTCTCTTGGGGTACCGGTCGTGTAAGTGATCATCGATTTAGAATTCGCAATTGTTGAGTGGGGTGTTCACTCGACGTGCTTTTTTTTCTTCATTAGGCCGTCGCGCGTATCCCCCGTGTGTCCGGCAACGGTACCCACAGGGCCGGTCAGGCCGCCTTCGGCAACATGTGCCGTGGCGGTCGCATGTTCGCCCCGACCAAGGTCTGGCGCAAGTGGCACATTAAGACGAACCAGAACCAAAAGCGCTTCGCCACCGCCTCGGCCCTGGCCGCCTCTGCCCTGCCCTCGCTCGTCCTGGCTCGCGGCCACAAGATTGAGCAGATCAATGAGGTTTGTATTACCTTTAACCAACAGGCCCGTGGTCGTTTTTGTACTGACAGCGCGTTGTTAATCAGGTCCCGCTCGTCGTCAGCTCCGAGGTCGAGTCCCTTACCAAGACCAAGGAGGCCGTTGCTCTCTTGAAGTCCCTCAATGCCTACGCCGACATCGAGAAGGTCGTCGCCTCCAAGAAGCTTCGCGCCGGCAAGGGCAAGCTCCGCAACCGCCGCCACCGTCAGCGCCGTGGCCCCCTTGTTATTTACAACGAGGACAACGGCATCGTCCGCGGCTTCCGCAACATTCCCGGGCTCGAGCTCTGCCCGGTCTCGGCCCTCAACCTCCTCCAGCTCGCCCCCGGCGGCCATGTCGGCCGTTTCGTCATCTGGACCCAGGGGGCCTTCGAGAAGCTCGACGCCTTGTTCGGGACCGACGGTAACGCCTCCCAGCTCAAGAAGGGCTACCGCCTCCCGCACCCGATCATCTCGAACCCGGACCTCCCCCGCCTGATCAACTCGGACGAGATCCAGGCCGTCGTTAGGCCCGCGGGCGAGAAGCAGACCAAGAGGCCGTTCGGCCAGCGCAAGAACCCGCTGAAGAACGTCGGCGTTATGGTCAGGCTGAACCCGTACGCGCAGACGATCAAGAGACACGAGATCAAGAGCCTGGGCGTCAAGAAGGTGGCGCACAAGAGCAAGGCCGAAAAGAGGAAGCTCGCCAAGCCGAACCTTGGGTCGGTCAAGATTCTCCTTGGCGGCGGCAAGACGTCCCAGAAGGTCACTAAGAAGGCCGTCAAGGCTGATGAAGAGTAGATTATACTTTTCTGTCGATTTGTGCTTTGAGTGATGGGACGTTGCTTTGGTTGGTTGTGGGGAGAGGGTGTGTTGAGGAATTGAACTGGGAATAAAAAAAATGAAAGCGTTGGCGACGCAGACGCGGAGAAGGCTAAGGCCACTGAACCTGTATTGCAATTTGATGTTCTTCGCCACTGCTCACCGACTAAACGTTCAGGTGAAGCGAACAGAAAAATCTCAGCCGAAGCGAACAGAAAAGTCCAAACTTCAATGGTCAACGTTAAATCAGTTGCTGAGTGAAATCAATTGCCAAAGCAACACCAGTTCTCAGGTCTACCTGAAATACGACCCATAAGGGAAAAAACGCAGATTAACAGGAACTTTATGCTTTATATCTTATCCGGACAGAACGGTCCGGACTGAGCTGGACTGGGCTTGAGCTCATCATCACCGCGCCCCGTTCTACGACCTTCCGCTCGCCAGCTTAGGCAAGGCCGGGCGTCGTTATCTGCCGCATGAGAATGTTGTTCGGAGCATCTAGGATGGACTGGGAGAGCAAGAACGAACGAACGGGCGCTCTCATGACTTGTTCAGGATGCTCTATTCTGCATTCTTCGCCCCTTCGACTTCTACGACTGGCTTACGGGCGAAAGTTTGAGCACTGCGCTTATTGGAGCCCTTATTAAGGTGCACCAAGAACCTTCTATCTGCCCGAGGATGCGAGGCGCGGCTCTACACTATGGTCCAAAAGGAGCAGCGAATCGATTTGCCCGCTGGAGGTTTTGAGGCATTCCAGATCTCCATTTACAAAGAAGCATCGAGAGGGTTGTTTGTAGATATTTGGCAACGTGCAAGCGCAGCGCTTGACGCGTTCGCGCTGGGTGGAAAGCGACCACTTCCGGAAGTGATAGACTATGATGCTATATTTGCTTGTGATGACATGTCGGAGAGCGACGCGAACGAGGAGTTTAGGGAGCTGACATGGATGGGCTCTCGGCAAAGAGGATGACAAGGCTCAAGGCGCTGTTCAACAAGCTCAGGGAGCCACACGGGACGGTAGAGGAATAAACTTGCTGAGCAGGCGGTCAGTGAACGTGTGGCATAGTGTGGGTCAGAAACAGGGCGAGTAGGAATAGTGAGGAGCTGCGGATAAGGACGCAAAAAGTTTGCGAAGAATCTTGCGAATACAACATTGCCAAATCATAGATTCATAAATTTTATTACATCCCGCTCTTGGGAAAGACAAGAATAACTGTGTAAAATAGCATAACAAAGTAGCCGGCCCCAATGGGCCGATGTCAAATGTAGTATCGACAAAGGTGGACAGTGACGAGTGGGACGTAACAACACGGAAAAGGAGTTGTGACCCTAACTAAATATGACAAGAGTAAGAAGGCAAAAAAAAGTAATAGCCACAACCTCTTATCCCAGCAGCACTACTATTCACACAACCCTCGCACCCGGCAATACCAACATCCGGCCAAAGGACCTTATATCACACCAAACGGTGAGTATAACAACATAATCCGCAGCCCACTCATCAAAGATCCACCCCGAAATCGAACATATCGGCTAAGCAGCAAATTTTTGCAAAAACCGTCCACTACATTCCATTATCTCTGCGCCGCCGGTTGAGGCTGCGACGTGGGAGGCTGCGGTTGAGCCTGGACGTCCCCATACTTGATTATAAGCTCAATAACCTTTTTGTAGGATGCCGAGACCCACGCCGGGGTGGTCGGGGCAAGAAGGTAGGTGTCAGCGCGGGCCTGTAACAAACATTTCACTTAGCATTGCAGCGCGATCTAATGCACGACAACACACCTTCAAATCCGCAAAGGCCTCCCTCGTCAGCGGCGAGAAGAAGAATCTGAACCTCAGGAAGTGGACGTAAATGAAAGGCGTCAAGAGCGAGACGCCGCCGATGAAGACCGAGATGATCAAGTACGGCAGGATTCCCCAAACCTCGACGTACGCGATCAAACGCAAAGAGCGACCTTGGTAGTTCTGAGAGAAGGCTAGGATGGCAGGCGCCACGCGCTGGCTGATGGTCGCATGGAGCGCGGACGAGGGCGGGAAGAGCTTGGGCAGGAGCTCTGAGCGAGTGTAGTTGAGGGAGTGGAAGAGGGAGAAGGTGGCGAAAGGAATAAGGACGACTGTGATATAATAGTCAGCAAACTAGTTCCACGCATACAAAGCAATGGCAACAACGTACTCCAAACTGGCTTGCTCGTTAACCATATCAATGCGAGAATAAGGTACTGCGTGTTCTCATCCATCATCACCCTCTCTAAATACGCCCGTGATATTTGCGGCACCTAACGAAGATCATGTAATCAGTCAAAAAGCAACAAAGCTACAGCCAGATGCAAAAATTATATGCTCACCCCATGCGCTTTGTATAAAATTATCCCATACGACAAAATTGTCCCGTAGAAAGCCTTCGCATACGTTCTCGCACCCCAAGGGAAAAACCTTGTGTACAGAATATATGTTGTTGCAAGGATAACTAGCTCACAGTTAAGGACACAATGACACCAACAAAAAACGAAGATTAGACTTACAAGTTGCTGAATGGCCAAGAAACCAGAAGACTATGAGGGAACGCATCGTTAGCATCCGCCCATACGAACGATATTTGAACGAAGTCGTCAGTCCTCCTCTAAATCCTCCATCTCACTCTCCACTCCCAATCCTTCCTCCAAGCCATTCCCAAACCTTCCCGACAACTCCCCGGTCCAGAGACTTCCCGCTGAACTTTTAGAGGGTCCTCATTACAAGCTTTAACTTACATCTGCAAAGTAACAATCAGAACTGCTCACCCGCGCATACAGCATTGGAACGAGAAAGATCGGAAATAAGAATCGAACTCACTGCGCGCTCAAGATTCGGGAGGTTTGTTCGAGGAACGACGGAGCCGGCGCTGGCGGGGGACCGGACGCGGGGGCTGCCCCAGCGGTGGCACCGTTCGTTGCAGGCGGCGGCATCGGCTACTGCTGATCAGCTGGCGTCGGAAGCTATCTGGATCGAGGACAGGCGGTCTGGAGGGATGGGCGATCGGGCCGCGGGATGTCGCACACCAGAGGGACGATTGAATGACGAGGGCTGGAATGGATTGCTGGCGAATTTTCTTTCCGCAGACAAGCTTGTGCGAAGCCCTCGCGTGGAATCCACTCATCGGAGGATACAAGGACGATCCCAATGCAGGCGATGTCTTTAACGGCGTCGGTGTGTCGGCGGCGGGCCGCAAGGGCCTTGGGAAACGCGACGGACGCGGCCGTACATGCGTTCCCGCGCCGGTCATCTGGGACCAGAGCTCGGCGGCCGTTCCAAATCGCGCTGGATGGAGTCGCCGCGACGGGGAAAACGCAGACTGCGAGGTTGCTTGCTCATCGGCTATCGTTCTTGCACATAGACAGCGGAGCCATGTACAGAGCTGTGAGGTCGCCTGCGGACACTTAGTATCTCCTTGGAATGCTGACCGCCTTTCTCTTTTAGATAACCTTCAAGGCTCTGGAGAAAAAAGTGCCCTTGACGTCGCCGGAAGAGCTGACGGACCTCGCGAACGACACGAAGATCGCTTTCGAACCCGTTCTCGGGGTCGACGGCGCCCCTCCGTCTCTACGGGTGCTGCTGGATGACGGGATGGACATCACGACTCAGATTCGGGCGAGAGGGGTGACGAACTACGTTCATTACATCGCGTCGGTGCGGGGTGTGCGTGAGAAGCTCACGAGCCTACAGAGGGAGCTGTGCGTACAATTGCATTGGGCTGGGATCGTTATGGAGGGACGAGATATCGGCAGCCAGGTTCTTCCGGATGCGGAGTTGAAGGTGTATCTTGACGGAGACCCGCGAGTTCGAGCGGAGAGGCGCTTGGTTGAATTAAAGGGAGCGTACACGGGGACGATTCAAGAGCTGGTATGTTGGACCTGTCTTGCCATTATTAGCATGGACTAACTGACAGAGCAAGGCTCAAGAAATCCATGAGAGGGATGAGAAGGACATGAGGCGCACCCTCAGTCCGCTTGTCAAGGCTGAACGCGCCGTCGTTATCGACACATCGTATTTAACACTTGAGGAGCAGGTGGCAATGATAGAAGCCCTTGCTAGAGCTCGCATGAAAAGAATGTAAAGGATAACTTGCATACGTCGCCGTTTCAAAAATATTCTGGTTCGAATTCGCCACATCGTCCCAGCACTCGTGACAGAGGCCTGCACAAAACGACCACGACCGGTGTCGACGACGAGGAAAGCACCAGCACGATGATCACCGCCGAGGAGCATGACGCCCCGCTGGAGAGTCTGGAGTTTGAGAAGGGTGCGGCCCCGGACGGCCTCCACGCGCAGAAGATGCTGGCCAAAGCCAAGATGGTCCAACAAACCGAGGACTGCGTATTCGAGGTCGGCTCTCATTCCTCTTGTGATATGTGTTATCCAACGCCCTGCCCGCTAACATCCCGCTCCAATCAAGCCCATGTCAGGTGCCGTTCACCCGACGCGGACGATTGTCATGGCGCTGGATAGCTCGAAGTACTCGGATTATGGTGACAACCCACTTGAGTTGTGCGTTGTCCGATGGTTAAAATGTACGCACAGCGTTTTCTTGGGCGATGAAGAACCTGGTGCAGGACAACGACCAAATCGTCCTTGTCAACGTCAGGCCGCAGATTGCCCCTCCTTCTATCGCGGACATCTACGTAAGCTCTTCCGTGTACTTCGAGCTGTCGCGAGCTTACAATGCCTTCTAGCTCTCGGACGTGGCAGACACCGCTGCGGTGGACGAGGCCAACAAGCGCGAATCGCACGATCTCCTGCGATCCTACGCGTCGAAGCTCCCAAAGGACAAGTACAATGTCCGAGGCATCGCGCTTAGGGGTGACGCGCGGGAGGAGATTCTGCAGAAAGTTGAGGAGATGAACGCCGACATGTTGGTGTGCGGGTCGAGGGGTCTAGGGTTCTTTTCGAGGGCGCTGATGGGGTCCGTGAGTGACTACCTCGTTCATCACGCGCATTGCCCTGTCGTGGTGCCGAAGATGCCGGAGGATGGAAGTCAGGCCAAAACCTTATAAGGATGTAATTATTATGCTGCTGATGGACGATTTAATGTGCTATATGCTGGAGATATGCAGGTCGCGTTAAGTCACTGTACAGAACAAAATTTAAATCACACCGCGTGCAGTCATCTTCTAGAATTTAAGAAAAAAAAAAAAACATATTTATCAGTGCTACGGAATGTGGTTCAGGAGCTCTTCCCACTGGCGTTCAAATAAAAAAAGGATAAAGGGTGGTTCAGCGCAGAAGTTTGACGAGAGATGGAGCCAGCATTGCTTGATCGCATCGAGGTTGAAGGCCACCGCGGGACAGTCCGCTACGTCGGTCCCCTGCCCCCCGACGGCCCACCGGATGCTGTCCGCTACCTAGGCATCGAATGGGACGACGCCTCCCGCGGCAAGCATTCCGGCGCCTTCCAGTCGCGTTCGATCTTTGAGGTGCGCGAGCCCGGATCGGCGTCCTTCCTCAAGCTACCCCTGGTGAAGCCCCGGACCGAGCCTGTGTCGTTTTTGGCGGCCTTGAGGGAAAAATACGCGGGTTCGGCCGAGGCCGTGGCGGAGGCGACGGCCAGGGAGGCGGCGATGCTGCTGCGGCAGAGCAGCAGCATTCGAGGGAAGACCGTCGAGGCTGTCGGGTGGGATGCCATCACGAGGCGGTTGGCAAATTTAAAGTCGCTGAGGGAGGTGGTGCTGTCGGGCAAGAGCATCGCGGTTATGAAGGATGAGGAGGAGATCGGTTCGGCTCACGCGGCGGCGAAGGCGGAGGGTGGGACGGCATCGCCATCGGGTGGGTTTGCGAGCAGAATCAGGGACACCTGCCCGTCCGTCCGGGAGCTCGATCTCAGCAGGAACCTGCTGAGGGGCTGGGCGGACGCCGCGATGATCTGCAGGGGCATGGAGAGGCTCGAGTTGTTGCGCCTGAGTCACAATCGGTTTGTGCTGGGATCCGAACTGGGGACGCGAGTACTTGCCGGCGCGTTCTCGTCCCTAAGGGTCCTTGCGCTGAACCATACGATGTTACGGTGGAAGGAGGTCGAGGCCGTCGCGTATGCGTTCCCAGTGCTGGAAGAGATTCATCTCGGCTTCAATAAACTAAACGACGCCGGTATTGAATCGGGGCTGGTGGAAGGCGCGATCGCTTTCGGGCGGCTTAAGCTTGTCAACTTGGAGGAAAACAAAATCACGTCATGGGCCGCCGCGGCAGCGCTCGCCACCACGCTTCCTTCGCTGACGACTCTCCATCTGACCTCGAACCAAATTCCGACCATCGACCCACGCCCACCGCCGACAGAGTCCGGCGCAACTCCCTTCTCCTTGCTCGCCTCCCTTCACATTGCCCACAACCAGATCTCATCGTGGGGCTCAATCCACAACCTGAACCTTTACCCGAACCTGCGCGAGATCCGTATCCGCGGCAACCCGGTCGTGACCTCTTCCCTCGACGCCGCGTCCCCGAACTCGGTCGCGTCGGGGACATCGGGCGCCGGCGGATCCGACACCGTGTTTGAGCTGATTGCGCGCGTCCGCACGCTCGAGGTCGTGAACGGCACGCGCGTCGAGGTTCGGGATCGGAAAGCCGGTGGGATGGACCGCCGGAACGCGGAGCTGTGGTACTTGGCGAGATGTGCGCAGGACCGTGCGTCGATGGAGCCCACGGCGTTCGCCGAGCGCCACCCGAGGTTCCCGGAGCTCGTTGGAATTTACGGGGACCCGGCAGCGCCCGTCGTGCCAGCTGGCACGGGAGGGAGCAACACGCTCAAAGACAGGATGGTCGAGCTTGTGCTGGTAGAGGTCGGCGGGAGAGGAAGGGAGATGAAGAAGAGGATCCCGGTGGGAATGACGGTCCGGACGTTTAGGACGCTGGTTGTAAGACTTTTTGGCGTGAAGGCTGGTACCGACGTGCGGATGGAAGCTGTCGCGGCGGGCGATGGTGTCGAACGGCTCATGGAGATGGACGATGAGATGAGGGAGGTGGCGTACTTCGACCTCAAGGCCAATGATAAGGTCCGGGTCGTGGTAGGGTGAGGCCTCAGCGATGGCTCTCGCCTTCAAGACTTTGACCATGCAAATATGTTAATATTCTACTTGTAATAGATGAGCCCGTTCCTCTAGCTACTCGTTATAATTAACTTTTTGCTCCATATAGTTCCCGCTATTATTCATTTACACCAGCTGTCAATTTTTGACGAACTTGCAAAGTGATCTTCCTCTCAACTACGTTGCGGCCTCATCACCAACACTTGATCCCTTCCAGATCCGCTTTGAACCGGCAGAATGAGTGAACGCACCCCTTTACTTCAGCGCGAGTCGAAGGCGATCAAGTCCTGGTTCCAAGAGTTCAAGGCTTTCATCTCGAAGGGCAATGTCGTTGATCTCGCGGTCGGCGTCATTATCGGGGGAGCGTTCGGTGCCATCGTGTCCTCGGCCGTCTCCGATATCATCTCGCCCTACATCTCGCTGGTTACGGGAAATCAGCTAGAGAATGCGTTTTACATGCTTCGTAAGTCACAATCTTTCAACCAGCTGTCGTTGTCATTTTAATTTTTAATACAACAGGCCCCCCAAACCCGGAGCTCTGCAAGATCAAGGAGAATCCCTGCACCACCTTCGCGTCTCCCGCTGAGGCTCAGGTATACTTGTGGCTTCTGACCGCAAATGTAATTATGCAACAACACTTACGATAGCGTTTTCACAGGAATATGGGGCTGTCACCGTAAATTACGGAAGGTTTGTGCAGCTATGCATCAACTTCCTCATGGTCTCGCTGCTACTCTTCTCCGTCATTCATTCGTACACTCGCGTGAGGGAGGCGCTGAGGAAGCAGGAAGTTGAGAAGGAGGAACAGGCGAAGGCCGCCCCTCCGCCGCCGCCGCCATCCCACAGGGAGTGCCCGTTCTGCACGAGCGAGATTCCGAAGCGCGCCGCCAAATGTAAGGGTCATAATTTCTATACTCAGTTGCCCAGTGTTGATGGTTGATGCGGTTTTTAGGTATGTTCTGCACGAGCTCCGTCAACCCGGTCGGCGATGCCATCAACGTCAGCAGCTCGTGAAAAAATTTCAAACCAAGTTTTATGCGAAGAAAATATAAAGCACTGCTTGGCAGGACCGTCTGCACCAGTCTTCTTGGAAATGACCCGCAGGACGATGAGAGAGAGGGCAAGGGCGAACCTCGAGTAATTACCAACAATTTTACAAGTTTATTCCATTCCTGCCCCGAACTTAAAAACGTTTTAAACACATTCCGCGTTGTTATTTAACAAAAAGAAAAGGCCAAAGGACATCGGGTGGAAACACCTAATGGGCTAGGCATTTCAGATTGGCCATAAAATACCGTACTACTGCAAGTAAACACAAGCCAGCCGGAAGACGTGAAGAGTAAATCCCGAAACTTACAAATAGACAAACTACACCGAAGCGGCACCCGTTTACTCTAAGCCGAGTTCTTCGCCGCCGCCTCGTACCAGTTCCCAAGCCCGACGAAGAACATAGCCACGACAACGGGGAAGCTGACGCCGCCCAACACAACGCCAGCGAGCGCGCCCGGCAGACCGCCCACGGCAAACGAGTCAATTGTGGCCCAGAGGACTGAGACGGCCGTGAAGACCCAGGCCAAAATAACCGTCGAGAGAGACAGGGAGTTGGTAAGGCACTCGCCGTGGAAGTCGTGGTGGTCGCCCCTCTCGTGTCCGCCGCGCATCATCATGAAC